>SNQJ01S0146251.1:22812-41087 GCA_010110895.2 Picea sitchensis
TGATAGGTTAGAAGTAGTTATAGATTAATTTTTTTTTGTTTTTGTTTTAGAAAGGGTTTAGAATTAATTAGAACTCTTTGGGGAACAATTCATTGTCTTTCACTTTTTTCTTATTTTAATTCTTAGTGGCAACCAGACCCACATATTGGTCGAAAACACTACACCAAATGAGATTAGTTTTAATTGGGACCTACCATTAAGTGTTCTCCCTTACCTATTTAATAGGCCATTCAGACCCATCAACATGTAGAAGTTTGAGTTTTATCTTCAATGCAAATAAAATATGCTAACCATAAACTCTAAGAATGACAGCAAATTACAAGTTTCAATTAATCCAAGGCTGCAATAGAGAGATGGTGATTCCTAAGAGGATTGGAGGAGGCCAAAATAAAAATAAATCAAGTCAAATTCATCCAATGCATAGGTGGGCAGAGAAATAGAGTGAATCAAGGGGTAGTTCGAGTGTATTTACCCATATCCATGAATCTCAACCTTCGAATTTGTGGGTTGTTGGTATTTCGATGCCTATGGACTGTACATTTCTCTATGAAAGACATCATATGTTTAATGAGAAATAATTATGTGTTCGTAGATTTAGGGATTTTTATAAATACAAACTATTAGGGGTAGATTCCCATCCACAACTATATAAATTCAATTCCATTCTCATGTTGGGCTATAGGAGACGAATTAGAGTATTGTTATATACTTTGTGAATATAGCTTTCGGTTTGTTGTGAATTGTAAGTTTTTTTGTTGCACTTTTCTTTTAATTGAACCTGTTTGGACTTGGGTCCACTTCAAAGAGGTACCCAATTATTGATTTATGTACATAATTCTTGTTTTTGTTTTATTACTTTATAGAACTTTGTTTTTCTTTGTTATATGTTGTAGGTTTCCACACTTTATTTAGATTGTAACTCTATTTATATTTCAGTTCTTATACTTTTTTCATAAGCACTTACATGGGCATGTTGTTGATGTTATTTTTCTTTCTATCTACCAGATTAGTTTATTAGAATTTCAAGTGTGCATTTGAATGATTTTTTTTTAATTGGAATGAAATGGTTGCATAGTTTGTGTCTCACTAATATAGGAAGTAAGGGAACCTATGTATCCCAAAACCAGAATTAGCCACCAGTCAAACCAAGACACAATCAAAGTAGTTCTCTTTGCTTTTGGGTTTTTTTAGTTCAATGATTTAAAAGTTGTGGCTTGAGTAGATTAGATTATGATTCAAGTAGGCACATTACAAACCAGTCAATCTCTAGACTGTTGATTTTGTGCATACAACATTTGTGTCTCACAATTTCAAGACAAACCCCAGGTTTGATAATTAAGTGAATCCTTAGAATAAGTTATTCTTTTAAATGGCATATTTTAGTGTTGTCATTTTTGGTGCCATTGTTGGGGAGACACTAAGAGAATTAATAATATTCAACAATATTGAGAGGGGGGTGAATCAATATTGGGTCAATTTTAACAATTTTATATATTTGACCACTTTAACTAATCATCACATAGTTAATCATAAGTAATGTAGAGAATTATATATCAACAAAGATCAACACAAAGGCACAATACACAAATATTTTATGTGGAAACCCAATAAGGGAGAAAACCATGGAATTTTTTTCTTATAATAATCAAAAGTTACATTCTTTACAGACTTCAACTTGTGAGGGAAACTAATCCCTTTAGTAAGCACCCACTTACAATTTTTCAAGCACCAACTTGACATGCACCAACTTGACATGCATCAACCTCTTGATATGTTGAGGATACCAATCCTCACTGGAAGCACCAACTTGACAGGCATCAACCTCTTGATATGTTGAGGATACCAGTCCTCACTGCAAGCACCAACTTACAGTCTACAAACACCAATCTTCCAAGAACCAACCTATTGATCTGTTGAAGACACCAATATTGATTGTAAGCATCCACTTATAGTTTGTAGACACCAATATTCCAGGAAAAAATACTAGTATGCATGGGGATTGAAGACTACAAACACGCCTTACAATTCGGGCAACATTCATTATTCATATGATTGTAGCATGAGGCCATGCAAAGACTTGAGTGTAGGGGGGGAGGTTGTTGAACCTTGGTTTCGATATGTTTACATTAATAATTTATCCTAATACCACTTAATTTCTCTGTTATCTTTACTCACTTATTATCCACATTACCACATATTATCCACTTTTACTTCATATGTGATTCATGACACATGTGAGAATTAATTTTGTTGATTTTCCGTGTTTTTGTGGGTACTTAGAATAGATTTTGTGGTTTCCTAACTACTTTCAAAAGTTCAGTTGTTTCTATCGTATTTTCCATAAATTCGGCAGCTCCTTAGTGTTGTTGAAATGAAGATTTTTTACCGAAATTCCTATAGAAGAAATTCTTGTAACGATTCTCTATTTTAGAAGTAGCACATTATACTTGTTTATAGAAGCACATGTTGTTCAGTACTACTGTGGCATATTTTCTAGCACTTGTGGAAAACCATTCCATTCCATATTGAAGTGGTATTTGTTTCCACATTTTAGTTCCAGTAGTGATCATTCTCAGCAGCATAAAGACCTCAACATTTGAATAAGTTACCGGAATTTGCAGACCAAATTATTCCAAAGAAGCACACAAAAAACTACAAAGGACAATCAAGTTCAAGAAAAGGTAAAGAAAAGAGGTAATTGAGGCAAGAAGCATTTTTTCCTAAGTCTATTTCATTCATTTAAATATGAGAACATTATATTGAGGAAATCCATCAATCTTCCATTATACTTCTTGCATGAATTTTATATCTTCACACTCCACATGATTTTCCCTGTCACCTCCTTGAATTAATTGTTATTCCCTTGATTTCGGAAATCTTGAGCAAACCCTCCACAAAATCTTGAGCAAACCCTCCACAAAAATACTGAGCAAACCCTCCACACCGCGGGTATTGGAATTATGGGTAGAAGAGGCGTCATTCAGCATAAGTCTATTGAAATTCTTGTAGAAATTTCAAAAACTGTCAAATCTACTCCAAGGACAATTTTTGCATGTCATTTTTCATACAACTAAGGCCAAATCAGGAAAAACCGAGACATGGGTTTTGTTCCCAATAGAACCATCCAGATAATTATGTGTGCAAAATTCTCAGAAAATACACAAGGAGGGTTGGATAGACATGCTTTGTAAGCATATTTGGACTTAATTTATAATTTTCATAACTCTAGTTTTCTATAATACATAAATTATTTTGCTCATAGTTTGCAATCCACAATCTAGGTTCTTTTGATTTTTTTGAGTTGGAGCATTAGGGTAAAATACACATTCTCACCAAAAATCATCGAGACCCGTATCGACATTTGCAATCATTTTTCTTATCTTCAAACCTATAGAAACTTTTTGTCCAAAAGGAATTTTCACTTTGAGATGATTGTTTGTGACTAATGAGAACATCTTGGGCCTGGGTTTTGATACTGTTAGCAATATCCCATTTTAGTTCTATATTTTTCCATTTCATCACCTTACCTCTATTTTCAATCCATTATCCATGCTTTTATAATATTTATGTTATCATAAGGTTTAATAATGTAATTCATTTCCTAAGTGCTTCAATTTCCCTATTTTAATGAATGGATAGAGTTAAGATTTATTTTGACTGATGATATTACTAGATTTCATTTCTTGTAGCAATGTGGTAGGTTTTGGTAGTATGATCATTTCCATCTACAATATATCTACTCTATACATCATGACAATATGCAACATACAATGTTTTTGGCACCAACAGGCCTTGTGAAGACGTAGTTTCGAAGGATCATAGGATTTTACTTGAAGACTTGAGGTAACTCTTATTCATGTCTCTAGTTTTATTTTATAAACTTGAAAGTAGAAACAATCCATAAGCATAAATGCATTATTACTCCATTTACATGTATCCCTATCCATTGTCCACATTCTTCATCATTGTCCATATTTCTCATTGTCCATATTCTTATCATTGTCCATTATCTCCACTTACCTTTTCTTGTTTTAAAACTTCCATTTTTTGTCTAAAAAATAAAACTTTCATCCATGTTCTCTATCATTACTAGTATGAGGATCATTTGAGGCTAATAAGACTAAGTTATCAACATTTAGTTTTGATTTGGGAGACATAATTCAAAATATGGGTTAAAATACAAAAGAAAATGGAAATATAAGGTTTTGACTTGTGTACATTTGACCTTAAAAGAATGAATTATATCCTACAATCCTCATTCCTCTCACAATCCTATGCATTAAAAAGGAGCTCAAACTACCTTATGGTTATCCTCAACTAACTTTTTATTTTGATTTGAAATCATAAGTTGACACTCATATACATCATTGCTACAAAATTATCAAACCTCATAGAATTTGCAATCATGAGTATGTAAGGCTTGTTATCATTATAACTATTGGGCTACTATTTCAATTGATTGGTTAAACTACACTACCAAACCACCATAAAGCTCGGAGGGTTAATATACATGCAAAAATCAATAAGTTCATTACTTATAAAGGGAATTTCAACATTGTATTTCACTACCACATCATGATCATGTTACATCTTAAAAAAATGGAATTTAATGAATTCTCCTTTCTTTCTCCTGAAAGACTTGGTTAAGATAGCAAAATCATTTTAAAAACGTACTCAATCCTCAAGGATTTATCACACTGGATTCATAACATTGTTGTATAGGGAAGAGATGGAGAAAGTAGGGGTAAATTGGTATGGTTTTCAAAGTAATATGCAAAGCAAACTTAGGGAAAGGGTTTTACCTTGTCATTACAAACCCTCACAGTGAAAAGGTAAAGTAATGAAGCTACAAGATTGAGATGATCATGTAGTAATATAAAAAATGAATCAAGCATCTCAAAATTTTGAACTATACCACAGAGGATCACAAGGTAATTTCACTATCATATTCTGGAGATGATCTTGATGATGAATCTCTAGAGGAGAACGAGGATGAATGCATAGAGGTGACATAGCATGATTTCGCATAAATGCTAAAAATAAATCTATACCTGATATTGAAGCTACATAAAAGGAACTTGGGATAGAATCTACGAAGGCTTCTGAAAACAAAAGGACCACATCATTGGGAGAAGATGTACTTGTTCATTCACTAAACGAGGAAACAATTGGAGGAAGCATGGATGCACCCATCCAACCAATGATTGATAGTATTCAAAGAAAGAAAAGGAAAGGTAAGACTCTTATCTTTCCTTCATTCAAAACTTATAATCCTGGTTACTTGAAGATCTTTAAGGAGAATATGAGGTTGAAAATGGAAAATCAAAGATTAAAAAAGAAATTCATAAAATTAAAGAGAGATAGAAGTCACAGGGTGAATACTTTGTTGCAAGCAATAGAAATAGAAGAAAAAAACACTCAAGAAAATTGATGGAGATAGCGTAAATGTTGAACAATGATGACACCTTAGCCTTCTATCATGGTTTTTCATCAATACATTTTCCAACATAATCAAAATGAGGAGAAATTAATGAAAGTGTTCATAGCACATTATTCAAAACATGTCTTGATGATTATTTGCAAGGATGATTTTAAGGATGGAAATTTATTTTAAAATGTAGAAACCTTGGTGAATCTTACAATCCTTCATATTCCAACTATAAAATGTTTGGCGATAGTTTTGTAAAAATATTCAAATTTCTAAGGATTTTATATAGTTTGTATAAAATTTTGGCGATTTTTAAGGTAAAATAATTTTATCCTATAGAATTTGGGTGAATCTTTTTTAGAATAACGAATCTTTTTGGGGGGGAAACCATGGAAAATTAGCCCATGAGAGAAATTTAGCCCCTAAAATCATCCTTGATTATTTTTTCATATCTTGAAATCTGTGAACTAGGTAGTCTTGATTTTTGGTGAGGAGAAGCAATAAAGTATAACAGGTATGCCTACAACATTTATTAAAAATCCAAATTATAATTTGTGAGAAATTGACAATTTATCATACATGTAGCAGCCTTGAATTCAATGTATAATGAGATCAAAGTTTATGGTTTGTGTTGGATTTCCTCACAAAGACTCTCTTTGGTTATACAACAATTAGTTGGGCATCCGCACCACATATAAGAAAAGGTCCATCATGCACTCATGTTCACCATTACAGAAATAGGTTTTATTTTGTGTCTTAAGATTAAAAAATTACCTATACTATAAAGGTTGAATTCCAAATATGGGGAAACGTTTGTCCTCCAATCAAGAATTTAATTCCTCTTATACATGGAGTCATTTCCGATAAACAAATGATCATTAACTGCTCCAACAAGTGAACAAAATTCTTATTATAAAATTGCAAAAGCTACAAGAATGCTCTTCGAAGACATTACACAAAATCAAGTTTTTATTTTGAGACAAGGAATAGTTGTTTGGAGGTGGAGCCTTGTATTCTTTAGGGATTATTCATGCAAACCATGGGGAAGGAATTAAAAATTTTCTTTGTGAGATATTACGCAATACAAATGTTGAAATAATACAACATGGTGCTTGTTTGAAACTGGATTTTGGTCGCTTTAGCAATTGTTGATGAAGAGATCTATGAGGATGTCAAGAATTTTATTTACACAAATAGTACAGTCACTGGAGAGGCTAGAGGAATAAGTATGGGATTGCTTATGGTCAAATTGCAAGTGAAAAATCTAGTGAAATGCTTGCATACACATATGAAACTAAACATGAGAAGATCATTAGGGATCTATCCTTTGGAATAGCATTAACTATCTATGGAAAGAAGAAGAGGTTGATACACTTATAGAGAAAATGACTTAGGATTGTGATCCAATTTTATGATATGTTGGGATGTACGCTATGGTCCTGGCATACAGGGACACATCCAATAACAAAATCCATTCATTTTCTATTGAACTTTGATTTTTTATGCAACTATAGAACTTGGCCACCTTTTCTGATTGGAGCAAAACAATACGTTCTGAGTGTCCCACTGAGAAGGAAGGAGGAATTGTGTTGATATTATGGTAGCTCACAGGAGGTATTTACCTCCATGTAAACCTACCAAGGATAGAATACTCCAGGAAAAAAGAAGAAAACCTAATGAGTTGGCTAATAAACCTTGAAGTCTTGTCGGCTCAAGAAAGTAATTTATATTAGGTTATTAGCCTCCAAGAGAAAGAGAAATTGACTAGAAATAATATGCCTATTCTGACAAACAGAGATACCCAAAATGAGAAAGTTGGCGAGCTGATTGCTTGAAATTAGTATATAATCTGAGGAGGCCAGTTCTCATTAAGCTGACTTGATGCCAGAATTGAGTAGCACTTACATTAGCATTCACAGTCACCCTAGTTTGTCGCATGAGTTTGAAAGGCTTGACGGTGCGGCATTCTTTGAAGCCTAACATGATTACATTTTGACTTGGAATATATCTTAGCACAGGAGTTTGGACTATCCTGTCGACTCTTGTTGTGCTATCCTTGGGGAGAGGTGGGCTACCCTTTGTTTGGATATCTAGCCTAGTATTTGCTTAAAGAGTGATTCTGTCAAGGTTAAGGTGCTTTCGGAGGTGGCCCAGACCTATAGTTTGAGTGACAATAGAAGTGTGTCAATGAGTAAAACAAAGCACATCCATTATATTCCTAGGTTATGGGCCCACACCTCCTTCTCGATCCCAACACTTTGGGAAACATAGTCGTAAGGATGTTAATCTCATTGAAGAACTGTCATGGGGAGTTTCCTGAGGCTTGATCACCATAGCATGAGTAGTTAGGGTTACTACTTGAGTGGAGTTAGAAACCCTAATCCTCTCGTTCAGAGCACCTTAAGTAAAGGAATTGACCTAATCTCTAGATATATCGGTGCGCCCTATCATAATGCATGTTCACGGTACTTTCTCTCGATAGCCCGAAGGCCATGAAGTTTGATTTTTGGTCAAATCTAGGGTTTGGCCATGTCAAACTGACCATGACTTATTCTATGAAATCAGGGAGAAAAAGTTAGATGGAGATTCTACCTTGAGGCGTGGAAGACAAGGATTGACCTCATCCTTGCCAAGAATAAGTGTTGAATATTGTGAAAGGAAGATCGTGAAACCAAAGTTTAAAGAAGGAAAAAAGAACCACGGTGCTATTCTGACTATGGGAAGTTCAAAGAGCGGTGACATCAATGCCATGAGTATCTGAGTGGATTATATAAATACCATGATACCCTACATCTCCATCTTGACTCATGAGAAGAGATGTATGATGCCCTAACAAGCCTCTTCTCGATGAAACATTGGACAAGTAATGAGTCGGAAGATGAGCTCTTGTGACATGAAGATGAATGATAGTGACAACATAACATCATACTTTTGTCTTGAATATCCCAATTAAAATATCAACTACAAGCTATTGAATGCGTCATTTGAAGGGAGAAAGGAATTGGTAAACATAGTACTCAATGGTCTTCCCAAGGCGTGGGATGCATTTCCCACAAGCATGAACACAAGAAAGAATATCGACATTTGAAGAACTTTGGACTTGTTGTGCTCCAAGAAGAATCAAGGATCGATGCAAAGGAGAAACAAGATCATCAATTACATCGAGAAGAAAAGGAACATATAAAGAAGACTAAGCATGATGAAGGAGACTTCTTCTTCTAAAGGTAACAATACTCTTCTTATTTCTTGGCCACATATCTTGTTGTCGTCCACGTATCTTGTATATCTATCTCTTGGAGAGATAATGTGTTCCAAGAAGAACTATACCTATGGAAGAACAACAAGATAAGGATGGATATCATTAGATAATACATGAAAGGATGAAATACGTCAAACAAATCATGTAGAAGCTATTGCAATGCATCTGAATCCATCATGAAAGAGACTAGAAGAAGTAAAGACAAAAGGAAGTCAGCAATCAAGAGGTGGAGAAAAGACTTATGGCGTTTTGTAGAAGACAACAAAGACGGAAGCATGGACTGCATCAGACCAGAGAACCAATTATATATTGCGTAGACAATAAGGATGCACATAGAAGCATGGACTCTGTTAGGCAGGAGGGAGCCGATTATATGCACTCATACTGAAGCAAGGATTGGGAGGGAGGTAATCCTATAATCCTTAGAAGATGATGAAGTATATATCCATGGTAGCGACCATGAAAGAGCGATCGTGTCAGTTCAACCTGAAGAAGTCTTCTTAGAAGAGAAGCCTTAAAAGTATCCACACAGTTTGTCCATCCACATCCATGATCCTATGATGAAAGAAGAAATGGAATCTTTAGGGCATGGAATCTATAAAAACTCCATGGATCAAGGCTAAATAAAAACATGTGGAATAACATGAAGATTCCAAGAAGAAGAGAAGCCACCAACAACTTGATCATTGTATTAAGAATCATAAAAGATTGTCAGGCTGATATGAACTCAATAAAAGAAATCATGGCGGAGGAACTGAAATTAGTGATGAAGAACAATGTATGAAAGACTTATGAATGAAAGCATTGCGAGATCTAGAACTAGAGGTTCTCCAGGATGGAGGGAGAAGACTATGATAGATTATTGTTCGATAAACTTGTACATGAGTCATTATATCATTATATCAACATCCATAAGTTGGGGTTCTACATGAGATGAATGTAAAGAATGTTCTCGAGAAAAATTGAATAAAGAACGTTTGAAGAGAAACCTCAAGACTTTGGGCATACCAAAGAGACCCTTGTATGCAAATGAAGAAGACAACTTGGTGGAGAACCTCGATTGCACAAGCGAAGCATAGTGAATATTTTCTATAGCGGAGATATTGTATCAAGATGATTACTCGGAAGATCAAATCTCATGATGACAAAGAAGTGCCACATGAATATGTTTCCATTTTTCCAACAATGATATATTTTATTGATCGGAGCTACATGAAGACTTCAAAGACTGATCTTTTAAAGCAGTACATTTGAAATCAAGCATTACATTATAAGTGATGAAGTTGAGAAAGGAGAAGAAGAAGGTTCTCAATACATATCTCCATAGATGATGGATAAGCGGACATATTAGTGAAGCTTTGTCCAAGATAAAGAGTTTAGCATTACTCAAGAAATTTGGATCTCGTGGAGACGACTTCATATTGAAAAAGGAAGAGATGACTCCCCAAGTTGGGAGAGGGAGAAATGATAATATGTGTTAATTATGGATCATTTTTAGGTTCGAGAAAAATGGTCGGGATAAAGCTTCGATTTTTTCCTATTCGGAAAGTGGATTGAAATTTCTAACGGCGGACAACGATTTTCCATTGTAGTTAACATAGGAAATGGTTCCAGATTCTTTGATGTATCATAGTGGTGACACCCTTATTGAGTTAACATGGGGAGTGGTCTAAATGATCTCTCTTCTTGAGGTTACTCAAAATGGCCACATATCATTTGGACAATGATTTCTCATTGTGGTTAACATGAGAATGGTCCATTTAGTTGATGCAGGACAATCTTTTCCTCTTATGGTTAAAAGAGGAATAGATGCGGACAATCATTCCTTAGGGTTTATATTTATCTCGAGGTGCACTTTGATTAGTGTAGGAAGAATGGCCAGGCTGGGGAATGGTCCAAACATTCCATTCCTTAGGGTTATACATTCCTTAGGGTTATACATTCTCTCAATTGCACTTTGATTAGTGTAGGAAAATGGCCCAGGAATTGAGGAATGGTCCAGGTTTAGAAAACATGGTAGTTATTCTTCCTTGCTTGAGAAGAATAGTCCGGATATCTCGATGTTCTACTCGAGGGAAGATATTCTTTCAGGATCTCACATATGTGGTGAAAGATTATTGAATAAAATTTCAATTTATATCATAACATTGTTTACGTGCAGGTTGATATGTGGATATTGTATGAATATTGTATGTCTCTAGAGAGTATACTATTGTGGTGGATGTGTTCCCGCATTAGAAGTGACTATACATTGTTGATCAAGTAATTGTGTGTTGATGCGGTAGTGCCTGCTTGGATTGTAGTTATGTACTACTATGGATGAACCGTTGTGTTCTACTTTGTTTTGATTGACTTGAATACTATCAACGGTGTTGAAATGATTATCGGTTAGATGGATAATCAAGAATTTCAGACGAAAATGGTTAAAAGCATTTACTCTTCTAGATTGAAGAATGGCTCTTATATCACTCTATGGGTAATCATGTCTGATTACATAGATAGAGTATGGTTTTGAGAGATGTTGCAATTGGTATTGATGGTGATGACGGTGTTCATGATCTAGTCATGATCAGATGCGATACAACTATGTTGATGCTCATTGGAGTGAATGGTATGTTTTTGTGCTCAGACCATTACATGTAATACCTCCATGGCAGCTAGGAGGGAGTGTTGATATTATGGTAGTTCTTGAGTATTTACCTCCATGTGTAAACCTAATGAGGATAGGATACTGCAGGAAGCGAGAAGAAAACCTAATGAGTTGGCTAATAACCTAGAAGACTTATGCGTCAAGAAGATAATTTATATTAGGTTATTAGCCTCCGAGAGATAATTTATATTAGGTTATTAGCCTCCAAGAGAAGAAGTCAGCTAGAAATAATAATATACACTGAATAGACAGATACCCAGAATGAGAAGTTAGCCCAGACAGTTAGCCAGAATTAGTATAAATATAGGAGGTCAATTCTCAGTCTGGCAGGTAGTCTCAAAATTGCAGAGCAACACTTGTGCGCACTACAGTGCCCAGTTTTGTGTGCAGGTTTGAGGAGAGTTGCTAGTGTAGTTGTTGCAGCTAGCAGTTACGATTTGGCTTGGAATATCTCTTGGCTAGGGTTTGGACTATCTGATCAGCTCTTGTTGGTGCGCTATCCTTGGGGAAAGGTGTGCTACCCTTTGTTTGGCTATCTAGCCTAGGGTTTGCTTCCGGAGTGATTCTCTGTCAAGGTTAAGGTGCTCGGAGGGTGGCTTTGGCCTATGGTTGGGTGACAATAGATATATTGTCAATTGTAAAACGAGCACATCCATTATATTCTAACAAATTGCACAGGGACATGCAATGATTTTAGCAGGGGGGAATGATGGCTCCGAAAATGATACATTTTTGTCTCTATTTTAAGGATGTTTATCTTTAATAAATCTAAATCTGACCCTCATATATACCATTCTCCACCTATCTTGGACATCATTTGTACAAAGGTAAATATGGATTGTATTTCTCATGTTTTCATGTTTATATTATAAAATTAGTATAAAAGTTTGAGTTTTATATTCAATGCAAATAAAACATGTTAATCATAAACTCTAAGAATGAATAAGCATATGACAGGTTGCAATTAATCCAAGGATGCAATAGAGAGATGGTGATTCCTCGGAGGATTGGAGAAGGACAAAATCAAAAGAAATCAAGTTGAATTCATCCAATGCATAGCTGGACGGATTAATAGAGTGAATAAAGGGGTGGTTCGAGTGCATTTACCCATAGCCATGAATCTGTACCTTGAAATTCGTGGGATGTTGGTATTTTGATACCTCCAGACTACACATTTCTCTGTGAAACACATCATATGTTTAATGAATAACAATTATATGTCCATATATTTAGGGATTTCTATAAATACAAACTGTTATGGGTAGACTCCCATCCATAGTTATATAAACTCAATTCCATTATTGTGTTGGGAGATAGGATACAAATTAGAGGATTGTCATATACTTTGTGAACATAACTCTCAATCTGTTTCCATATATATATATATATATATATTCATGGAAGAATATACACGTTACGGTTCAACAAAAAATGGAACCACCCAAAGATCATGAGAAGCTCTATACCTCTATGTACATCTATTGCTAGATTCTATAAAAATTGTACATAAACAGAAATGTCACAGAGCATTGGTAAGCTCTTCATTCTTGGTTAAAATTGTCTCAATACAACTAGTATTGAGCACAATACTTCCTCTAATAGAAACTATGGACTACCTTCACTTCTTGTCTTCTTTATTGTAGGGGATGAACCCATGAATTACATTACATGATACATGAATTCATATAAACAAGAACAACTTCCATACCTTTACCTGTTCCATAAGAAAAAGAGAGGATGCTCCTTGATTAGAGTTGGAATTCCATAGAGGTGATCTCCTCACCTTCACAATATTCGTAGATCATGTAGGATCTAGAAGAAAGGGCCAGTGCTTCCTTGGAAAGCGCATTGGATTTTTCATTAAGCTCATGGAGGATGTGGTTGCAAGAGAACCAATAAAGTGAGGCGAGAGAAACTTGTATGTCCTAAAACAACATGCTCAAGCGGATGTCTAAGACTGTGACTTTTTTATTTATCGAGTTTACCACAGATTTAGAGTCTCCCAACATCTGTAGCTTGTGAATTCCTTTTTTCCTAGTTATTTCTATTAGCGTCTAAATGACGATGAACTCTAGACTCTATTATTGGCACATCGACCAGGTGAGTATCAGATAGGGAGGAAATAGTGTTTTTTTTTTAAATAGAACAACTCATACACCACATTGCGGGGGATGGCCTTCGGAGGCTCCATCGAAGAACCCCCATGAAATTTCAATTCTGATTCTCTTCCTGTTGGGGTCTAATTTGAATTCTTTTGATATTTTGAGCAAAAGTCCTATATAAAATTCAGGAGGAATAGCTTCATTTTTTAAATTCAGAGAGCTATGAGTCCACCAAATAATGTTTAAAAATATGTAGGCCATACCTTCAAATAGCTTGACGAACTTGTTAGTGAGCCATTTTTTTAGGCATTCATTGAGATCGTCACTATCCCATAATGTCGTCGGCATGAGATCTTCACTTATCATTTTCATCACTTGTTTTACATATTGGCAAGAGATGAACATGTGAGGCACAGTTTCTCCATTGTTAATACACATGAGGCATCTGCTAGGACCGCACCATCCCCTTTTGATGAAATTATCCCAAGTCAAAAGTTTATTGTGTGTGTGTGTGTGCAGAGTTTCATTTCATGTTATGAGTGAGTTGTAAGTGTTGTAGTTGTGTTTTCCTTTTAGTTGAACATGTTTGGAGTTGGGCCCACTTCAAAGAGGTACCCAACTATTGATTTATGTACATAATTATTGTTTTTATTTTATTAATTTATATAAGTTTGTTTTTCGTTGTTATATGATATAGGCTTCCACACTTTATTTAGATTGTAACTCTATTTATATTTCATATGTTATACTTTGTTATAATCGCTTACACAGGCATGTTGTTGATGTTAGTTTGTTTTCTAGCTACCAGATTAGTTTATTAGAATTTCAAGTGTGCATTTGAATGAATTAATTTTAATTGGAATGAAATGGTTGCATATTTTTTGTCTCACTAATATAGCAAGTAAAGGAACCTTTGTATCCCAAAACCAAAATTAGCCACTAGTTAGACCAAGACATAATCAAAGTAGTTCTCTTTGCTTTTGGTTTTTTTCAATTCAATGATGTAAAAGTTGTGGCTTGAGTAGAGTAGATTATGATTCAAGTAGACACATTACAAACCAGTGAATCTCCAGGCTCTTGATTATGTGCATACAACATTTGTGTCTCACAATTTCAAGGAGAACCTCGGGCTTGATAATTAAGTGAAGCCTTAGGATAAGTTGTCCTTTAAAATGACATATTTTAGTGTTGTACTCATCAACATAAATATACAAGGTGGTTCAAACATATGAATTCACTTCTAATCCATACGTGTATGCTTCCCAACCACAATTTTACCTACTAAATAGTTAAGATCATTGTTTTAAAGGTGTCAAAGCACACCCCTAGCCTATAAAATTTTCTCTAAAAACAAGGTGCATGCTAGCACAAAAAAGATCTTTGATACCACTTGTAGTGTACTTAATCAACATAAATAGTAAATTATGAGTAATATCAAAATAAATCTAAATGATATAAAGTAAAATAGGATCATAAGAGTATTGACCCTGGAGAATATAATCCCTTATATTTATAATCCAAAAAACAAAATCAATGTTCATGGGCCTCTTTGAGAAGGAAACCTTCAAATGAGCAGAGCTTCAATAAAATGAAAATACTTAACAAAACATTACATAACCTTCTACATACATAAATATTTTATTACTAAAAAACCCCTAACTACTCATGGTCCCATCATTAATGAGTATCAACCATCTAGTGAGCCTTTATTTACTAAATACCAAACTTTTACATTGAGTAATCACATGCCAACTACCTAATGGTCCTTATTCAAAGAACATGACCTCATATATTAATTTTTTGTCTCCTAAGTTCTCTAAAGTAGATAGGTTAGGGAAGGGCTCTATCATGACTTATGTGTTAGATGCCTTATTTTTTCAAAACTGCTATGGGGAAAATCCCCCTAAACTAGGTGTAAGGAATAGGCAGAGCGATAACTCCCTTAAAAGACTAAACTACCTTTAATCTACCCCAAAACCATTTAAACTAAGTGATAAGAGAAAGAGGAAAGAGAGGGCTAATGAGTGCACCTTCAATCCTTATGGTTGGTGTATACCTCTTTCGATTGTTGTCGCCTCCTAGATCACAGATATCCTCCCAAAGATGACCTGCAAGGGGTTAGGAATACAATGCAACAACATATACAATCTCTAATAATCACTTTAAAAGTCTATACATAGCTATAAATTCTCAAATTAACAAGAACATGTAAACATAGGGTTTTGGGACAAAGATAATCTCTTTTATTCAAATTTAAGATAAAAAGGGGTTACAACCTTTGTTGGTGACCACTCTACGAGCCACGTCCGGGCTCCTCTGTTGTGGATCGAAGTGCATCAATCCCACATTAGCTTCTCACAACCAACATACCATCAAAGGGAGGAGGAAGGGTTGCATAGGGAGAATGGTTGGAGGGGAAATTTGGGCTAAAACTCAGAAAGAGATGCAAATCTTAGGAAAAGAAAGGGAAGGGATTTTGGCAGAGTTTTCTTATTCTCTTGTTCATGTCTCTAAATGACTCCCCAAGACCTCTTTTTATATGAGAAAAAGATGGTTATTCGGTTTGGGGATAGGCTACAAGGGGTAAAATGGTTAGGAAACCCTCCTTAGCCTGTAAAATCCGTCGAATTCCCTGCAATTTTATATTTTTTGCAAATTTTGGAGGTAAACACAGGCTAACTAGCATGCGACACACGTGTGTATGCGGGCTAACTAGCATGCAACACACATCTATACGCATGCTATTAGTGCAACAAGGTGCTTACACTATCCAAAAAAAGGTTTTTTAGAAGGAAGCCTCAATAGTATTTTTGGCAAAGTATGCAAATGGATGGGCCAATGTCTTGGATGCACAGATATGTAATTTTTTGACTATAACAAAAGCAATGATTAGGAGTAGGGGCTTATGATAGGACATATCACTCATGCTTCCAACTAGGGTGGCTCAAATACCTAGTGATGTTTTTCTAAAAACCAACTACAAATCAAGATGAACTGTATATGGAGACTCATCCATATGTTAGATGCATGGAATTGAGTTGTGCAATAATTCCAAAGTGACCCTTATTTGGTAGTTTTTCCATACATTGAGAGTTGATGTTTTCTAGGGAACCTTCTTGGAGACCTTTGAGAATGTATGGATGTGCCTCCTTATTGAAGATCATGTATAAATCCTTGGAACCTATGGTAACGAGGTCAAATGTTCTCAACCATTCCATTCCCAAAGCTACATCACACCCTTCCATTTCATGGGAAAGATGGGAAATTTTAGGAAATAGTCATGCATTTGAAGTTTCACATTCTCACTCTTACCATCACATTTCATAGTTCCGCCATTGGTTATCATGATTTTGAAATCACAAACAACATGGGCATAACAATGTGTTTCTTTTCTTACTTGATGATGATTAAAAGTGTGGATATTACTATTTTCTATCAGTACAATCACCTTCCTTTGTTTGATATATTCTACCAACTTCAAGGTTTGGGGATATGTAATGCTCACTAAAACATGAATGGAAATTTGGGGCTTCTCATAGGAATTCTATTGAGTGGAAAATTCATCAATAGGGGGTGTAATCTTTGTAGCATCCAACTCGGTCACATTATCATTTGAAATTTCCTTGAAATTGCGATATGGGGCCATATCAATGACAAATAATTTTATTTCTTACATTTATGCCCTCGAAAATATTTTTCATCGCAATTATAATAGAGACCTTTAAGTTGATGTTCCTCCAATTTTACATAAGTTAAATTATGGACATTAAGGGGAAGAGGGGGATGTGGAGGTGGCTCAAATTTAGGAGGTGGTCGTTGAACAAAATTAAGGTGTTTGGACTAGGTTGTTGCCACAACTTGTTTGTGATGAGCTAGCTAAGTGGCCTCTAACAAGTTAGTTGGGTGATACATCTCGACTTGTGCTCTTGTCTCCTCCTTGAGACCACTAATTTAATATAATCCTTGAAAAACACATCATCCAAATTTCCTATTCTAATCACCAATCACAAAAAGGAAGCAATATATTCTTCCACTATGTTGGTTCCGTGTAACTTGGTAATCATCCCCACAAAATTAGTATCAATGTCAAATTGAGCATAGTAGGCCATACAAAATAGTTCCCAAAATTGTACCCCTGAGATGCCTTCTTATGTCGTTACCACCATTATCAACACTCCACGTCCATATATAACACACCCACTTGGATTTTCACATGTTCATCGTCAATACACTAGAGAAAATAGTAGTGTTTCATTCACCAATCCATCGAGTTGGATTAGATCCATCAAACTTATTCAAATCTACCTTAGGTAATCTACGCATCATATTGTGTTGATTTTCATGAAAGGGTGTCTAGGTGTGGTAACTACCACCCATAGAAAATTCACCACTTTCCATCTACCCTACCCTATTATTCTAAACATCAAATGATTGTTGATGTTGGTATGGAATGCGGACAAGCTGTTTTGAAGTTGCATATTTGATTCAAGGATGGATTGTAACTTTTGCGATATTGTAGAGATATCAACTTCTTGTTGGGTGATCCTTGTCTCCATGGTCATGTTTTTAGTGGTAGCCATGGGAACATGTGGGTCCATCAGAAGTTTTATTGATGAGCCATGTCAATGTGATCAACATCACATGATTATTCTTTTGAGAAAGATCAGCCACAATGGTCTAGGAAGGCTTGGGACCATGCTCAATTAGTTTTTTTACTCGTAAAATATCACTATATTAATGAAAATGTTAAAATCTAGATATTCCAAGTTTTGTAGGAATTTCACTTCATGTGCTATAGAGGTTTGGCAAGGTACAAAGAGTAAGGGAATGTCAAGC
>SNQJ01S0146252.1:0-22324 GCA_010110895.2 Picea sitchensis
CCCAGGCAGACTTATACGATGATTGGATTTGACTCTACCTAACTCAGGATGCTAATGTTTGTTTTGGAAACTTTGGAGAGTTTTGCTCACATCCCTAATCCAAAGTACTAAGCCTAGTCTACTGTTGGTGGAGGATCCTAGAAAAGAAAAAGTTCTAGATAATTTTTAATTAGCATTGATTTTATGGCTGTTCTTTATGCAAAAAGGGGTGCATGGAAGTGAAACGAATGGAATTATGAATCAGTCCCAAAAATGCATCAAATATGATAATCAATCATTTCTTTTCGATGAACATCTATCTAAGGGAGAGAGAGAGTTCTTTTCACTAATCAAGCACAAAGAAGGAGTGTCCTCAAACAATTCTTTTTCTCAATCAAATCCTGATGTGACGCTAAAACTTTTAGATGCCTTCTAACATGCACAATCAAACACGAATATGCCTTTTATTGTTTGCATATGAATAATGATCAATTCAACACAATGCTCGTCTTGCTAATTATCTTTTATACGAATGAAAATCAAACTAGCACAAGCAAAAGTCATACAAACAATACGCCCTTTCGTTGAAATCAAAATGAAAAAGCGAAATAAAAGAAACAATCGAAGAGAAAACAAACTTCACACCCAAAAGAAAGAGTTGAAGAATAATGATCTTGACTAAAATCAATATGGAGAGGTCTGTAGGCCTTTGATGACCTTCACGAGGGTTTTTGTTCAGTTGATGAGGAGAGAAAAACAATGCATGGGTTTAAAACTTCACTCAACAGAAAAACTCAAAGTCAATAGTGAAGAAGGATACAAAATCCAAATAGTAATATGTTTATTCTTCAAGCAAAAGACAAATGCCAAGGCTGGAAGAGAAGGAACACTGACTCACAAGGTTCCTCAGCAGGAGAGACACAGAGAAAAACCCAGAAAAATGCAGTTCTGGAAGGTTTTTTGGCCAAAAAGAGGTTGGCGCTCTGTTGCCAAAGGCAAGGAGCATTATAGTGCTCTGTGTAAGGCTATGAGGGAGCTCCGACACTCTGTTAACACTGGGACAGGGGCGCCAAGTTCAAAAACTCCCAAAAATGTCAAAAAATTCCAAAAATTGCAATTTAAACTCGACAACTATGTTGAGTATGATGGGATAGGGAGCCAATCAGCTCATGAAACCAATCAAAAGAGGAGTGAACCAAGTCTGAAACAATCAAGGGGTAGAACAAGGTCAATGAGGAGAAATCAAAACAAGAAGTTTCGATTTGAGACTATTCCCCAGCGGAGTTGCCAGTTTCTGTTGTAGGAAAATCTCCCTGCGGACAGGTAGATTGCCTCAAAGAGCTTGACCCTAACTCTAAGACAGAAAATTCTTAATGTGGACACTGACTTCCTTTCAAATCTATCCAAACTAATATACGAGAAGGGAAGATAACAAAATGACCTCTTTATCGACGTTTGTCCCTGCACGCTCCGAGTTGTGCTCCGATCCTTTGCTCCTCGCTGGATCCTATGGACAAAACAAGATACGACCACTTCCTACTCTATTGACATTAGCTTGAAAACAGATCTATCTATCAATGATAAGTTCATGTAACATCAGACAAAAACTAGAAAGAAACAGGCCAAGCGTGTCATATTAATGAGAATAACGACAACAGTGCTTACAATCGTAGATGCGAATGCGACAACTTCGTCAAATCCTCTTCGTCTAACCCTTTCCTGAAAAGTCCACAACCTGGATAACAGTAGCTTCACTGATCACTCTCCTTTCGCTGACTGTGTGTTTTCTACAAGATCATAGGTTTCATGCTAGCAGTTTTCCTCCCTTTCCACCATCTTAGAGCCTGCTTATATAGGTTAAGAGGAGCTTAACCTCTTGAGTTATCTTTAGAACACGTTGGGAACCTTCTCCTTAGATCAGGTATCTCTTGATGAAACCAATAATTCGAATACAACTGCCTCCTAATCTTGAAATATCCTCTCCTTATTCTCCTCAACGAGCCAACCACTGTCTCAGATTAGGCAGTGCTCCCTTAGAAGGGGCATCAGAGCGCTAGAGCGCTCCTTCAGAAGATTAGGGGAAGCGCTAGCACCCTCAAGGTGAGTAGAGCTCCTTCAGAAGGGGCAGGGGAGTGTTACAATGCACCCTGATGCCTTAGAGGGGAGCGTCAGTGCTCCTAAGGCTGATATAGGGGAGCGCTCCCCCTCAAAACCTTTTTTTCAAAGCCCTCTTCATGTGTTAAGAGTTCCTTGTCTTCATTTAACCAGTTCTTCTGCTTCAAATCAGGTACATGAGATGTTTTAAGTGTCCCCTTAGTATCGTCGACATGGCAGCATGCTCGAACATTGTTTGCGACACTTATGACCAATTTGTGACACTTGCGAAAGTTGTAAGGAAGATGCGACACTTACGACAATTGAGAGGAAGATGCGACACTTATCCATTTGAGTAATTGAGTAATTTTGACGTGTAACAATAACAAATTTGCATTGCTTGATACAACCAATTAATTTAAGGGTTCGTGGAGTGGATATATCAGTGAGAGCATCCAAAGAGATGAATGATTAAAATTTTGGTGGATCAGAGGGTGCCATATGATTATCGGCCTAGGGAAACACTTTGGAAGGGGGAACAACAACATCGTCTTCAAAAATATCCTCATAAATGGCCATAAGAATATTTTTCTCCTCACAATTGTGCCCTGAAAAATATTTTCATCACAGTTGTAGAAAATACCCTTAAGTTGGCATTCATCCATTTCTACCTAGGCTACTTTCTAGATCTTAATAGAGGGGAAGGAGGGGTTGGATTGGTGGTCTAGGAATGTGGAATAAAGGATGGAATTTTTATTTGAGAAGAGACTACCTATTGTGATTCCTTGGCTTGGTGAGTAGCTTCAAGACAAGTTTGGGGGTGAGCGATTGGGACATGACCTCAGATGTCATCCTTAAGGCCACTAATAAATAATTCATGGAAGAAGGTGTGAGACATGCCGTCAGTTCAGAAATCCAATTGTTGAAAATCAATGATGTAGTCTTCCACTGCACCAGAATGGTTAAGCTTGGTCAAATATCCCAAATGATGTGTCTCCACTTCAAAGCATTCATAAAAGTTCTGCAACAAACTGGGTCTAAGCAATATAACCTCGGTGTGATTTTTTATTCCATTTCCACCATTTCCAACATTTTTGGAATCCAAATAAAGGACACCAAAACAAATTTTGATCCAGTCATCAGTGATGCCATGTAATGAGAAATAATGTTCCATTTGAGTGACCTACCCTATGGGGTCCGAGCGATCAAATTTATTCACCTCAACTTTGGGAAGACAAAGGTCATGAGAAAGGGGGTTAGAATGAAAGGCCATGGAATGGGATGATTCAATTACCTCTTGGTGTGAAGGTTGTTCATATGGGATAAGAACCTAGGATTGACAAACGTTGTCAATTTTTTCACATTTTCAGAAAGGTTGTCCAGTTGGGTGAGATGAGAATTTGTGGTAGCAATATTGGATTTAAGTTGAGTGATATCTTGTCTAGGTGTGGGATTTTTCTAGGGTAGTTAGGATCTTGGTTGTGGGTGGCCATAGAGGAGAGAGGATGAAAATAATTGGGTTGGTGGGTCTGCAGAGAAAGGGTTTATGAGAGAGTGGTATCACTACATTCAACACAAAAAAGATGAATATAATGATATGGGTTCCAGAGAGTGTGGGTGGGTCCACATAAGAAAAAAGGATTATGAGAGAGTAGTATCACAATGATCAACTTGACAGGAGGAATTTAGTGGGATAGGTCCCAATTAAGGGTGTCGATGAGTTACACTCTTGTCTAAATAATACTGCAGTGATAGAATTATCAAATTCTCAATATTTAAAACCGTGTAGGAATTTTTGCATCCTGGATGCATGAAGAAGGGTTATGCACATTGGATGTGCAAAATTTCCACAATATTTTTATTTTGTTCTATTCTAGCATCAAGGGTTATGGTTTTGAGTGTTCCTACAAAAAAGGGATTGACCTGTGCTATAACTCTCTTATATATCGACAAGTTCCAACAGTAGTACTCGGCCCAATATCTCATGGCTCTAACTATGGAGGCTCAACTATACCCTTACTTGTACTACCTGATTACCTAGGTACACAAGAGTAGTCTTCCTGAGTTTTGTTCTTCATGCCATTATAGTAGTTAGGTGGTTGATTGGATGAGCTACAATTGGTTTCAAGAGACCTATGGGACTCCTAATATACCCAAGGGTACATGGAAGTGAATGGACCTATACATGTGATGTCTAATGTGGTACTTCTCGAAGGAGTGCCAGCCAAGGTTATATGGGTTTCAAATAAGGAGAAACCATGTGTAGAGGAGAGGGATTTGAAACCACTTGTAATATACCAGAAGGAAATATGCAAAGTAGAAATACAAAAATTACCACAATATTTAGTAGAAGAGAGAATCAATAAGAAAAATGACACAATTGATCCAAAAGATGATACCTTTATTATACTGAGAAAAAATTTCACTTGGCTCTTCGAGGGGTAAACCTCGAACAAAGTAGATCTTGAGTACAAATGAATTCACAAGATAGCCTTTTCCATGATTTCTACCCTTATTTAAAGTATTTGTATATTCTATAGAACATTATAGAGGGAACTTTCTACAAGTGAAATCTTCTAGTAATTATTCTTACATTAGATATGTTCACATTATTACATAGGACTTATTTAGTAATGATCTCCTTTATTACATATAAAAACATATTATTCTATCTACTTGAGGAATTGGGAGGTTAGGAACCTAACAATTAACCACTATTTTTCTTATAAATACCAAGGGGTCACTTTGTTTCCATATCATACCATCCATAGTAATTAAACATTATCAAATTTGCACCAGATCTCAAGAACCCTAATTTCTTGATAGCATCACTAGCAACAACTATAGCTACTTACTTCCACAAGGAGAGGAAATTGGCCACACACACTTGGGAAGTATAAATACCCTCCTAAGGAAGAGGTCAAGAAGCCACTCTCTTCAATAATTTCCTCCATAGGTGTTGTAATATTTGCTTTCCATTGGGTAATGAAGCGTTCTTTTATTATTTATAAGATTACTTTTTTGTTTTATTTTTATTTTCTACATTTGTTTACTTTTCTCATGAATGGTATAATCTTGAGAATGAAATATCTCATTTGAGTTAGGGTTTCTAACTCTAGTTTTCATTACTTTGTTTGTTATTTGGAACAACCATTATATCCGTATATTTTTCTAACCCTTGTTGCATATTTCCAACAACAATTTGGCAAATCCACTAGGGATCCAAGCCATATTTTGATCCTTAGATGTGGGTGTGTTTTCAAACCCCATACCCTCTCTTTTGAATTTTATTTTTGTGATTTTTAAGGTCTCTTTTTTTGCTGTTACTTTTTGGATTATTCCCATAGGAAACATGTGTTAGAAAACCTTCAGATTTGTCTAAGAGACTAGTTCACTATTGTATGGAATCCCCCAAGTGTCAATTCATTTTTTGGTGTCATTAAGATCATTGACCAATGCAATTTCTAGGCATATATCTACGTTCACCAATGTAGGAACAATTGGCATTATCTATAAGGGCAATACACATTTCCACGTTAGCTTTTGTATTGGGCCCATAACTTCATTTTTTTCTAGTCTTTAGGTTTTTTCCATCTTTAAGTGTTTGTTAGGACTTGTAGTTTTCATTTTGAATGCTTGTGTTGCTTCTTAAGTAGTTTATTTAAAAACATCATAGAATTGAGAGTAAAAACCCCCTAGGGTTTTGAGTACATTTCCTAGTTTGATTTATTTCAGATTTTACTTTATGTTTTCTGTTATAGAAGTCTTATAATTAGAACCCTATTTTGTCGATTAATCATTAGGCATATTTTCTTACATAGATTTTGGATGAATAAAAGCATACATTCTTGACCTAGTATTTGTCTTAGTCTTAGATTTGTGTGAGAAGCCTTTGTCTTTCTTTTTCTAGCATTCATTTTTTCTTTATTTTATAGTTGCAGATCAATTTTGTTTGTTATTTTAGTTTTCCATTTATTTCATATTAGAAAACTCCCCTAGTGAAATAAAAGAGTTCCATAAAACCATCAATATTTTACTTACATTAGAAGGTTTTGTTTTTTGAAATTGTTTGCTTGTGAACCATAGTTTAAAGTAGATTGTTTCATTTTGAAATACAAATGTTAGCAAGTCTATCTTAGTTTTGAAATTTAACTTAGATAAAGAAAAAGTTATTTCACTTCAGTCTTTGTCTTTGTATATTTATTTTTCATTAGTTTATATTTCAATTCATTGCAATTTAATTTATTTAAGAGTATTTTAATTGAAGATAGTCACACCACACATGCACACATTCCATAACTTAAGTATATGCTTGGTTTGTGCCGCTAATATCAGCCTAATAATAAACCAATTAATCTAACACATCTAAGCTCACTTGGGCCCAAAAAGAATATTGTAGTTAAGTTAGGACTTTGGGGATAGACATCCAAATTCCCATTATTCATTTCACATTGAAACATAAAGGTTGAATACTAGGGTACTTAGAATCCTTTCTATCAGACATGGTTAGAACTCGTTTGGAAATAAGGACACTCTTTAGAGTGGATAATGCTAAGGTTGGGACCAGATGTGTGATTGATAGTCTGTTATCTTTCACTACCAAAGATCCCCTAATTGTTATATTTTATATTGAAGGCAAGGAAACATGTTACAAATCTCTACGAAGAGGTAGATTAGTGTCCATTGTACTAGGTATCCTTATTCAGGTGGCTCTCGCGGGAGGGGGAAAACATGAGACATATTTATTTGGTCCATTGGGAATTCATCACCCATTGTATCCTAGTTATAACTGTCTCTTTCATACCTCCACTCATCCATAAGGGGACCTTACTACCCTTGTTGGTGGTTGATTGGAAGACCCTTATCCATAGAGTAGGATTTGTTGGAGTGTATCTAGTTTTTCTCTGTATAGGATGGAGCTTCTTTAATTAGGCTATATTTATTTTGATTCAGACACACTTATACCCACTTTTTGCACCACTTGAGCACGTAGTGAGTGCATTTTTTTTATCATTATTCTTTTCTTAATTCATTTCTTTGTTCTATTATCCTTTGATTAAAGTCTTGCATCTTAGGGTGATATTTTCATTCAGATACCATAACTCCCCCTAGGAGGTAGTCTTGTAGGCTATGAGGACTTTGGTTTGTGTTCTATACTAGACACATTATCTCCCCTACTTGACAAGTTAGGGTTACCCCACATTTAACCATCATGTTCTAGTGATTTTGAGTCACAACATCCCTCCCCATCGAGGGGTGCTAGTTGATCTAGTTCTATAACTAGTTATTATTCCTCTAGTTCATCCTCCTCTAACACAAGTTCCATCGTGGAAAGAAAAAATGCAGGAGCTAATTCCAACCAACCTTTTATGCCTTTCATGGTAGGTTTAAATCTACCCAATTTGAACAAGTTAATTAATGATCCTATCTACTATGATCCCAATTAGCCTAATATGCCAACCAAACTTCCCTATGAAATCCTTAAGTTTGAGGGTAAATATGGAGAGGATCCCTCCACCCACAACATGTCCTTCCACCTTTGGTGTTCCTTCAAATCAATAGTGAAAGAATCTATCAGGTTGAGGTTATTTCAGCACACTTTATTCAAGGTGATACCGCCAATTGGTACATAGACCAACCTTGAAATACCCATAGAACCTTTGAGTCCATAGTTAAGGTTTTCCTCACCTTATTCTAGCTTGTAGTCCACCATGATGTAGGGATATAAATTTTGACCAATTTTTTCTAGACTACTACTACTCATATCATAGATCACATCCAATGATTGATTCCTTATGGACTAGTTCCCAAAGTCTCTTCTTCCTTCGATCACTAAGGATGTAGCGATGACTATGTCTAGAATCAAGAAAGAAACCATCCAAAAGGCATAGAAATATGATCTTATGTATTCCCAATCAGGGTATTTATATACCATACTTCCCATTTCCCCTCACTCTTTCATAGGTAACTTTTCTACACCAAGGGAATCCCATGCAATTGATGGCCTTATAGGATCTGTGTCTCATACATATCCACACCCTAATCCTCCTAGACCTAGTGGACATGGAAACCCTTATGGATAGGTTAGAACCTATTATGGATATCCTAATCCCCCTTAGGATTCATCTCACTCCTCATCTCAACTGGGAACTGATACCCCTTATTATTCACCGCTTGTGCATCCACATGCACATGGAACTGTTTGTAATAGTTCCTCTTTTTGTGGGGCCACTATGAATCCACATTATCCTTTTTTTTTTCGTCTCCTAGTTGTTATGGTTTCACCATTCATGGTACCCCAAACCCCTATTGGTCAACCTATACCCCCTTAACAAGGGCAAGTGTATGCACAAAAAATTACACTCAACCCCCCCAATCATAAGAAAAAGAAGAACAAGGGTAAGGGAAAATAGAATAACCAAAACCAAGGGAATGAGGGGAATAAAAATCAACAACCTAATACCAACATTGAGATCAAACAACCTGTCACAACCCAAGGCCAAGGTAATAATCCCCAACTTAAATAGGGGAAGAATCCAAACCTTCACACTATCAAACCTTGTGCTAGTTTTGGTTTCTACGGACATTACACCCATGAGTGTCCATTATTACATAATATTCACCATGCATGAGATGCATCTGAGGTTGCTAAGAGAGCTAACAATTAACCCACCTGACCTTCTTCATCGCAACCAGTTTGTGTTGAGAAACATGTTTCCAACATAAGGTATTGTGTCCACCAATGAGGCCACTCCTCCTGGACCACATCCCACTTTCAATCTTCCTATAAATGGGAGTAATCAAATCAAATATTTGGATTCTACTGATGTCAACCTAAACACCTGATTCTGTTATCATGATACATCCTTTGAAGTGTAATGAGTTGTCTCTTCTAATCCTCCCATGTCTACAAATGGACCTTTTCACATACCTCGACCAAATGTTGAGCATACCCCTAAGGTGTTCAAGGTTCCATTATAATGAAATTCTCCCAACACTCATGGGTGGGTAACCCATAACTATAACATAGAATATTACTTAGCAAAATACCCTACTGTGATTTCATCCCTAGAAGTCCTCCAAATGTATCATTCACTATGTAATACTTTACAATCTTCTTTGGGTGTTGTTGATCCTTTGGATGATCATCTGGGCTTTTTTTACATTGAAAAAGTTGAAATATTTTGCTTGGCCCCCTTTGTGGCCTTTCAAGTTTTAGTGTACATCAAGAATATCATTATTCATTGATGCATCATTGAAAAAGGTGCATCTACATGCATTATGTCTACGTAACTATGGAAGAAGTTAGGTTCATTGGAGCTCATCCCATATACCATTTCCCTTCATGAGAACTATCCCATTCAATTGGAAGGAAATAAAAAATTATGGTTTTTGAGGTTATAGATACCCCTTTGGACTATAACATCCTCTTAGGTTTTAGTTTCATGTAAACAATGAAGGTGGTTTTCTCATTGGTTTTTCACACAATTGATTTTCCCCCATAAAGGGAAAATTGTCACCATAGAGCATCATACCTATTATGATCCTAGGGATTAAATCAATCTTGATAATTTTGTCCCTTCCTTATATGAGAATTAATCGTTTTAGTCTTTTGTTGACATTAGCCCCAAAGACTACAAATCCTCAACATCACTTGGTGTGTATTACGATCCTCCACCTGTAGTTACCTTCCCAAGTTCATACAATTTATGTATGGTTTCATCATCCCATAATCTAGTGGGTCCATCTTCACAACCCTCTATCACTCCCTTATCTCTTACATCTTTAAAACTACCATTGGGAGGGAATCCTAACAAAATTACCCTTTTGGCAAGATACCTTTCTTATTTATGACTTTAGGAATATTAATTACCCCTATTATGGCCACATTGAACTTTCCCAACCTTACATTGGGGATCCATGTATGGTACTTGTATCCTCCTATTGCATACTTTGTCCTTCGAACCAATTCCTTATTTTTCCTTAACACCTATTCAATAATTATTGACTACCCTTGTAGCTCCTAAGGCACCTATGTAGGGACAACCTAACCCTACAAAAACTAGGATATGAATTGAAAAAGAACTACCAATAACTATCTTAGGCTCCATGAACTCAAAGAAATTCTCAGCATTGATGATTTAGAACCAAGTCCCTCCACACCTATTGTGAAAATACCTTTCTTGAATTATCATCCAATCATATTAAGTAATTGTGTGCAAATCACCCCTATTCTTTGTGCAATACCTATGACCATTATTCTCACCATTGTCCTAAACTACCCCAATTTCGTGATTCCCTAAAGGTCATTCATTAGTTGGTTTTCTCTTCCTAGGAACACCAAACCATGGTAGTAGAGGATCTCTCTTTCATGCGAGAAATGTTTTTCTATTCCAATAGTAAACCAATTCTTGAAATTTCCCCCCCTGATGTGAAAACTGATGAGAATTCCATGAAAATTTTGTACATTTCATTTTCCATGGAATCAACATTATCAAAAAATAATACATTTCCAATTGGTGTACATCATAGAATACCTTGTATGCCTCATGTCAATTTGTTCTCAACATTGGTGGAGCCTTCATGCACTAATATTCAGTCTACCTTGGTAGATGTCGCATATGTAAACCATACCTCTCATTCATGTGGCATTGATAATGAGTTCACTACCTCATTTGGTAGTGTAGGTTATTGCATCCCAATATTTCATTCCAACGAAGAAATATTGGAGTCCCTTATTGCACCATATTACCCATGGGATGATATGCATCATCATTCCTACTTTTTACTGCAACAACCGCATTCCTCTAATTGTTATGCTATTGAATCAAAAGATTTAATCCCCCATGGTTAAAATTGTTTGGTTCAAAAATACCATCCCTATCCCTGATGAATTTGAATAGGGGAATATAGCCAATATTTCACCTACCATTAAGGTGCATATCTTTGTTGCACCTAATGTCGAGGAAAATATCCTTCTTGGGGAAAATTGTTTCCTTGAAGAGGTTATTGCTTACAAAGTCCTTTTCCATTTTGAGCTTCTCCCTAACCCTCATAATGAACTATACCTAAACAAATTACACCCTTGATAGTTTCTTTAGAGAACCTATTCATTTTGTACATATATTAGATCGTATTTTGCATCCCTTTTGTAACGTTTGTGACAAATTATTTGTCTTCTTACATTTTTTAGATGGATCCTTTGCCTTGTTTCTACATTGGTTATGGAAATGGTGATAGTTATTATTTAGGGAATATAACATCGAAAAATTGGGCCCTATTTACCTCCAAAAATTCCCTTATCCACTCTAGTGGCGTCTACATCGGCCCCTCCATAAATAACCAGGTTGAATATGTTGTCATGATCGATTAGCCGATGCCATTGACCATTGCATCCATCCCCTTCATGTTTGTCTCAATTTCAAGCTTCTTGTCATGCAATTGAATGAAATTTATCATGCATGTAACCCTACCCTTTTTATAAAGTATCCATGAGTCAAAATTTTGGTGTGTTTATTTGAATCAATTTCATTTAGCCATCTTCCCAGAAGAAAAAATAAATTTGTAGATACCCTTGCAAATAATATTCTAGATTGGCATTTGGCACATGAATACATAAGAACATAATATTTTGCATTCATTTATAATATATTTTGCATGAGAATATATAAATTATTGATTGTAAATCCACATATGCATTTGCATATCAAAAATTACATCCATAGTGCATGTGTGTGTGTGTGTGTCCATCATGTATATAAAATAAAAAAATCATAATGTTTTTCTTCTATTTAGAGTCCACTACTCTAACTAAATATGACATGTAATTATAATGATACATACATACAAAACTGGGTGCATGCAAGCCACCCATGCTACTCATCATCCGCATATGGAGGATCATGTGTCAGGGATACTGTATCCATGGATGAAATATATTTGATAGCGTAACTAGATATCACTGCCCTTCACATTAGTGTGTTTCACTTAAATGATTCCCCTGTGTATGATATCACATATCTGTCATCAATCTCATGTCATCCTCAATTTGATCCACCAAATAATAGGTTCTCAGACCTACCTTAGAGATCCTCCAACAGTGCCTTGGCCTCAATTCTCTCTCTAGGATCTATTGACCAAAGGTTGGTAGACCCACCTCTACCTATATGAGTTGTCTGTCCCTCCAACATTTGAAATGTATGCAATTTCATATAGTATATTTTCAGTACCATATATTGAACCATTATACTCTATGAAATTAAAATATATAAAAAACTTGGTGTTACTATACTCACCATCTTCTCCCGATGCTTGACCAACTAGTAGTGGTAGTTGAGGGTCCCCCTAGTCATTAATATTGTGTATGGATAAGCCTTGATGTGTATTGGGAGATGGTACCACCGTGAAAATATATCACATGGAACAAATTTCCAATCCCCCCACCTCCCTCTCACTTGACTAGCTTCCCCCATTGCAACATATAAGGCTCTTGTGGGACCCCATAAGGAATGCAGATGTGACGATGGAGAGTGAGTATCCTCTAAAAAATGAAGGAACAAAGGAATATAAAAAATGTGCAATTACCTCTCAAATCTCTCCAATAGGAGGTTGGTTGGTGCTTTAGTGACATCAACATCATCTAGGCCCAGCCAAAGTAGGTCCCAGCCAATACTCGCCTCTATCAATAATATCTTCCCTCCAAATACTTTATGTAAAGAGTGGTTACCCAATATGTGAATCACCACTAGAACCATATCTCTAGTCACTCCAATTCCATCAATTGAATAGAATAATGTCTCTCCCTATCACCAAGTATTTAATGGGTCTCAAGAAACTCCTCCATTTTTGTACCTCAAGGTAATATAGGTCGATTCTCGCCTACTACTCCAGTTAAAGGGAGCCCTGTGAGGCAATATGTGTCTTGTATAATGATCTCAATATTTTTTTATTGCACCATGAATGCCTCTACATATTTATCCCACTATACAAGAGAAGAGGCCCTCCCTATCTCTCATCAGTGAGTTCTCAACATATTTGAGAATTCCATACTAAGCTAGACCTCCTCTCACTACTTGGTTCTCCCGAACCTGAGCACATATATTTATTAACTGGCCCCTATTTTCTATGTTGGCCAGCATTGGAAATGGTTTTTTTTTTGTAGTCCCAACATAGAAACCACCCCCATTTAGTGTGTTGTCCCTCAAAAATTAACCAGTGGTTCTTTTATGACTAATCTACAAAACCAATCCACAGAAAAGGACAAGTATAGTTGGGCCACCAACATGAAAGTAAAAAATCTAAATCCTAACCATTGGTTTGTCCACAACAATATCACCAAGATTTAGGGCCTTCTCCTCCTCTCCAATATCAACCTCCACCAAGTGCAACAATGAATTGGGAAATGGAGGGAAATCCCTTTTTATGGAACAAAACCCTATTTTTTCTCCTGTCTCATATGGGCTCATATAAACTCTAATTGACACACCATCTACATCATTGGAATCAGGTTTCTAATCCCTTAAAAAGTGTATTCTCAAAATTTCATGCTTTGATACTGATGAACTTTTCAATTACTTTCTAATTAAATTAGTAAGAAAATGAAGAGTTGTACATTTAATTATCAATTATGGGCTCGTATGGAACTTGCAAACTCCCATGCACAATTTATGTAAGAAGAGTGTTGTTTGTACTACGATGTTGTAGCACTTTAATGTCATAATTAAAAGATTCAGGATAGTTTAATTAATTCACCAAACTATGTTATGGCCTAAGTTGCAGGAAAGTAAATAACACACTGACAAGAAATTGAAATTACTCTTCCAGAAATTAAAGCACTCTTGCGGAAATTGAAATCACACTTGTGAGAATTGAAATCACACTTGCGGAAATTGAAATCACACTTGCAGAAATTAAAACAATGTTATGATATGTTGATGACTTGCTTGAGTATGATGAAGATATTGCATTGTTGTGACAATGAAGTGTTTGTTAAATCAATACCAATTCATGCTATTGGAGACTAAATCTATCACAAATCAGAAAGAAAAAATAAAATAAAGTGCAATTGTAAGAGAAGTTGCAGCAATAGAGGTACAACACAAAAATAATCTCAGCAACTTTGGTTGCAGCAATGCGAGTCACAACAACTAAACTCTATTAGGACCAAAGTTGTAAAGACACGAGTTACAATAATGAAAATTACAAAATCATCTATGATTGTAATCTCACATATATCCAAATAAACACTAAAGTTGCAATTTATAACTAGAAAATCAAACAACACAGGATCGCAACACTGTTATGTGAATATGGAATTGCAGTAAACTAAGAGACAAAATAACCATGAAATCAAATAAACTATGCTACGATTATAAAATGACAACAAAATCAGAAAAATGACTACATAAAGTAAGTATTAATATGAATTTGGATTTACAACAATTAAAGGAAATAAAGATAAAATAAACTGAACAGAATCAAAACGCTAATGTCTAACTCTATCGTTACAGAATATACCTTACTAAGGAGGGGTCCCTACCACCTTAGGAAAGGTATTGAGTTACGAAACCAGAATCACACAATCATTAGTAGATCAACACGCAATTGAAAGTAGGAACACAAATTATATTGTTGAAGTCTAAAAGACACAATAGCATAAAAATGTAATTTCTATAATATTTTCCTTTTTACAGCATCAATTGACACCACATATTCTCATGATGACTCATTGGAATCAGTTACATCCCTTTCCTTGTTTGAAGGAGAAAAATTCCCCTTTTCCTCCCTAAAAACATCTTTAAAATTCCCCTTTTCCTCCCTACAAACATCTTTAAAATTCCCCTTTTTTGAGATGTACGCAACTCTCTTTAAAACAACTCATGTACATATGTGCCTTTCTACTCAGCAACCCACGTACACATTTAATTGGCTCAAAAAATAATAAATCTTGATATTTCAGGTGGATTTGATGGGTTCCCTAGGTTCTCGACCTTCTGTAGCCCATTCATAACTACTCCAACTGTCAAAAATGAGTATAAAAGAGAGCCTTGGGATGGAGGAAAAATATATCAAAGAGATGCAACCTTGTGCTAGCATTTTCCTTATATCTCTGCAAGCCTTTGTTTCCCTTTACTTATGGGATTGTCTTCCCCCCTTAAAACTCTTTTTTTTTTCAGGATTTGTGTTTCCCCTTATCTCGTATGGAAGAAATTCATTGCTTCCTTGGACCCATTGGAACACAAAAAATTGGATACAATGCTTGTTGTCTCAGGCCCTAGGTGGAGAAACTTGGATCTTGGTTCCAAGATTGTGTCACAACAGTTACAAGTTGTAACCAACACCTTTGTTGTTATTAAGAAAATGACTCTCATTCTCATCCATTTCTCTTTGTTAATTCATGATTTTAATGAGATTATTTGTATCTTATTTTGAATATAACATACAAATTGAATTGACTATATATAGTTAGTTAGCATATAACTACCTATTTGCAATTGCATGCTTATTTGCTTGTAGGATTTTTAGAATATCATTGTGAAGAAGTTATGGAGGGAAAAACCTCAAGTGGGATCGAATTCAAACATAGGGTTCTAGGTGTGTTATCTTTCCTATCTTCTGAAAGTTAGTTTTTGCAAGTAGTTACCTTTAATTAACTACCTAAGTAGAGTCTGAGAGAAGTCTTTTAGGCACTGCTCTATTGTGGCCCATGACCCAAATCCATAGGCCTTAGAATTCCATAATAGAATTGGCGACCATACTAGGGATATTTTCTCCTAGTTTGGGTTGGTTTTAGGGATCTTGCAGTTTATTTTTTTTCTTGTTTTCTTCACTTATTATCAAGAATTTACTACCTCATAGGACTTTTCTAGTCTCTGGAAATCTCCTAGATCCTCTACAATTTTTCCTTTCTTGGGTTTTTGTTGCATTGTACGTTCTTTTCTTGTGTATAAACTACATACATACATTTGTTTCTTTCGTAACAGTCATATACATACACGATTTGAACTATACATAGTCATGTACACTTTTGAAAATTGTTCTTTAAGACATTTTCTAGTGTCTAGGAAGTTTTGGGTTGGATGTTCAACCTTTCTTGAACCTTCTCTGGTTGTTTTTGTCTTTAAAATTCATATAAAGCATCTAGAAAATTAATTTTTCGATCAAAAGGTTATTTATCTTTGTTTGGTTGATATTTTTTTGTATAAGGTTTTTAGGTAGGTTGAAAGGTTAGTCTTTGTGTCATGGTTGTGTTTTACTCTCATTTTTTTGTTGTGTTATAGTGACCCTAGGTTGTCTTCTTTCTTCCTCTCTACCTTGTTTTCCTTTGTTCATAAAAGAAAATATAAAATTGCATGGTAGTTTCATTTTATTTCCTTTTAGTAACAAAAAAGACAAAAATTACCTTTCTTGCTAGTTGTTTATTCCCTAGCACTTAGGCCTATTATGCATTTTTGTCTTGTTTTGAAAAAGCAGTTATTTTTGGTTTTGAGTAGCCTTATACAAAAAGAAAAGGATATCGTTTGAAAAGTTCCTAGATATTGCATACAAAAAAATATATATTGTGTTCGTTTGAAAAGTTCATGAAAAAGAAGTGTATTACACCTTTTCTTTTGAAAAACAAGTTGTTTTTTAAGAAAAGTGTTTTCAATATTTTTCTTCTTGAGTCATACAAACATCATGAGTTTCATTCTTGTTCCCTTGAGTAAAAAATACAACTAAAATTAACGGTTAATCTAAAAATCATTAGACTTTTTATTTTTAGGTTCCACTAACTAGTTTAGGCTAGGACCTTGGATTAAGGTTAGAGAGGTAATTCTCCAAGGCCACGAAAAGAAACATTAGGAGTTTGTGATTGGGAGTGAAAATTCAATTGCCGTATAGGAATTGTGGGAGCCTCCTCTCACACATGAGCTAAACATGAGGTCACACAAGGAATATTAAAGGAGATAAACCCTCCGAAACTTAACTAAGCATAATGGATCAAGCGCATTTTGGGGGTTCTTTCCTGAAGTGATACTGACTCATCTGGCATCATTATTCTACGAATTTTGAACCTGGTTGAAGTAAGGATTTTGGAGTTTTCTTGAATTGGTACTAGCCCTCTCGACGTTAATCCTCTAGAAGCATCGTGCTTAGTTTTAGATTTTTTGAAGTGACATTGGCCCTCTTTTTGACATTCCTCTAGAAGCTTCGACCTAATTTGACATTTTCTGAAGTGACATTGGCCCTTTTGTAGTCCTATGGAAGATATTCAGAGTGAATTATTTTTCCCATACAATCCATCTTGACTGTTGATTATACCGCCCGGAGGCCATTTGTGAGTTGGTGAATTTAGTGGCATATCATTAGGTTGACACACAAGGTGACTGTGAGGGGTGTATCGTGGTACCTGAGATAGACTCTACATCACATTGTTAGTACCCCTAGGGGGTGTCATCGTGAAGCCTTGGCACTTGAGCTGAGAAGGACTCTCAGTTGGAGGTCAAGGTAACATATTCTCCTAGCTAGTCATTTGCCTTTGTGTATGCTTTGGGTGACCAAGCCTCATCTCCCTAGGGTCGGAAGAATTCAGAAGGATAGTCTTCTTGGTTTTTATCCCTCTTTAGGATTTTATTTGGGTGATCACTTTTTGTATTTTGGCCTTTATTGAGTCTATTGGGACCTTCCTTAGATTGTTGATTCAAAGTGGAACACCAACCGGTTTTTCATTATCAAAGGCTTCATGATCGTTCGCTAGAAAGGGTGGATCCATCACCACCTCCACAAAGGAGAAGGCTGGACCAGGCCAGTGCTTTTGAGTTTACCGACTCTAGAGAAGTTGCTCCCATGTCTGTGCATTTATAAGCAATCACTTCTATATTAGAGGAAACATGAATTTTCAATATTGAAGTTGAAGGCTTTGTCAAAACTAAAAATTCTCTACTAACTAGACCTAACGATCCACGTCTCGTTTAAGTAGAAAATTTTGAAGTTGCAAATTTTGAGGTTGCAGACACTTAAGTTTTTTGGATCCAACGACGTACAATGGAAGATAATAATAAATTTTATGAGGGTGGGAGTCTGAATACTCCTCTTTCTGTGGTTGGAGGGGGTACAACACCTTTTACCTCAACCTTGATGATGAGTGTCATTCAAGTAACTACATCTCCTTTGATTAATGGTTTGGTTTCGTTGTCACCCAACCCCACTTCTATCATGATTGATACTCATCCTGTACTATTTGTCACCAACTCCTTTTCATTTGGGATGTCGTCAATGGGTGGAATTTCTATTCCAATCTCATCCCAACCATTTATTCAAGGTTCTATCTTGGGAGTATGGAGTTCGCCAGCTCCTTTGCAAGCCTTTCCTTTTCTAGAGAGTTTGATATCTCCATGGAAATATTTCCCTTACAATGGGGGGTGGATATCAAAAATGAATCCTTTTCTTGGAGGTGGATTCTTCCAATCATCTGGGCCTACTTCAGGGAATAATACTTATGGAGGTGGGAGTGGGGGATTTTCATCCAACGTTCTGGTCAGTTCCACACCATTCTCTCTCTATGGTGCTTTTGGGAATCCAACTTCTCTCCATCTCCTATGCCGGCAGGGGGAAACCCTTTCCAACCTCATTGGAACCCCAAATCGAGGTTTATTCCATCAAAATGGATTTCTTTGGAATCTAATCCTTTTTAGTTTGTCGGAGGGAAAACAAGTGGAGGTTTCCACTTCATTAGTTCCATAAATCATGGTTTTTATGGAAATTTGGGTTAGTTTGTGAGCTCTTCCTAGAAACCTGGTGCAAGTTTCAATTTATGGTCATCATTTTAGGCTTCCAATCAATCGAGATTCATTATTCCTCTGATATTTTCCTTTATGTTTCAACCTAGGATACCCTTTCTAGAAACCCTTCATTTTTCATATTTTTCAAAGTTAAGGAATGATCTGATTCATCATAACCCTAGTTGGCCTCCGATCCCTATGAAATTTCCTTCCGATATACCAAAATTTAAAGGTAAGAGTGGTGAAGACCCTAGAGATCATGTAATGATGTTTTATTTGTGGTTCTCTTCTAACTTGTTGAACTATGACTCCGTTCAATTACAATTATTCCAATGCACCCTCACTGGGAGTGCTGCTAAATGGTATATATATTTGGAGGGGTCAAATTTGAAAACTTTTGGTGATTTGGCCATGGTATTTCTCAATAATTTCCAATTCCATGTCTGGTATGATGTTGGCATAGAACTTTTGGCTCATTTTGAACAAACAAAATCCACTCACATGTATGATCGCATTCAGGAATGGAGGAGACAAAAGAGTTTTATTAAGGCCATGGTTCATCCCAAATTTATTTTAGAATGGTTCCTGAAGTCATTACTCCCTTATATTTATAAGGATGTTGTGATTTCATGAGTGTTTATAGAGGAACAAGCAATATTTAGAGTGAAACATTTAGAGATCATTTATTCTTAGTCATACATGCTCTATGAGATAATGCTAGATGTTCCACGATCAACTCTTGACTTGAAGAAACTAAAATCAAGACCACATGCAAATGGTATTGTTGGTTCATTTCTAAGAAAATCCAGAAATCTAATTGCTAGTCAGATGCAAAAGTTGTCTATTCAACAAACTGCGGTTGTTTAGGCCCCTGGTTTGACCACCCCAACTACCCACTCATCAGATGTACACAATGTGCATTCAATGACTCCAAAGGATCTTCAACAACCCAGAGGAAAAAATAAATGCAAGGGAAAGAAAGGTGGTGGGGGAAATGATAAAAAGGATGGTACTAATGTTGAGGGGCGAAAGAAAAAAAATAAGAAGGTAAGTTTCCCTTGAAAAATTTGAAAATAAGATCACCTGAGTCATCTCTACCCGAAAATCAAGGAAGCCCAATGTTCATTAATGCAACAACAACTTGTTGTTTTGACTAACCTATTTCCACAAGGTCATAATTTAATGTAGGGCACTTCCTCGACACCTAATACGGATGGGGGAAATTACGGTAACCCCACTCTGGAGTCCGAAACATAAAATGTCTATATGTTGAAGTCAAATCTTAATTTTCAATCTAGAGCTCATGATTATGTGTATCTCGAGTCTTCAAAGAAGGATAAGGAGTTAAAAGAACTGTCAAACTCTCTTCATTTACAAAAACTAATAGTAGACCCAACACCTCACATACCAAAAGGTGTGTTGAAATGGACATCGCACAATCTAAATTCTAGAGCAGCTCAAAATTATTCTAAGGTTGAATATCTTACCCAAACATCTTGTTTTATGTCCTCACTGGAAGTTCTGCAGAGTTTTCCATCACAATGAAATGAATTATTGTCTTCTTTAGGGGCTTATGAATCCTCTAACTCACTTTCCATTATGTTTGACACTTATAACACCAAGACTCTCCTTCCATATCATGTTGTGCTTCATATTGTAGTAGTTTACACCATGAAGTCATTTTAGAAAAAAACAATTCGCATTGTGGTAGATGAAGGCACTTTGATGTGTGTCATGTCATTATCATGTTTGTGAGATATTGGCTCCCCTGAGTTATCTCTATCTCCTACATTGCTTATGGCATTCAATGGTCATTCATTTAGACCACATGAGATCATCCCTTCTTTCCCTATCCAGTTAGAGGGAAAAACTGTGTGCGTTGAAATAGAAGTGGTCGATCCACCTCTTGACTATAATTTACTCTTAGGAAGAAGATGGACGTACGTAATGAAAACCATAGTTTCCATGGTTTTTCGAGTGTGATGTTTCCCTCACGAAGGGAGGATTGTCACTATTGATCAATTGTCAGTCGCTCATGTGGATCTTGCAACGTTACGAGTCTCTTTGGTTCCTTTGATTGAAAATTCACAGCGGGCACCTACGAATTGGGGTGCTTGGATGTATCCTTCTGTGATGGGTAATTTTGATTTTTTTGCACCATCGTTAGATGTTAATGTTGTTCTGAATATTCCTAAACAGTCTACTCTAAAGGACAATATCTTTCAAATTATATTGTTTTGAACTTAATGCTTTGAATATCTGTGGACTCTGCCTCCCCCGTCGACTTCAGGGGATAGATTGGAATGTAATAGAATGGAAATGCCATTATTTGCAATGGATATTGTTTGCACCCAATTCGTCACTAAGTGAGCAAATAAAGGGTGCTTACATGCCCAGTTGGGCTCTGCTAGGCATGACAACTGTAAAAGGAAAGGTTAGAAAGAGAAACTACAAAGTTATAAACAAGAATTAAACTAAAACAAACTAAAACTATGAGCATATGGAAAAATAAAAAATAAATACAAATGGACCGATATCACCAATGTATAAGCTGATCTATTGATGAAATCCAAAGGCACAATGAAGAAAGGGGACTTGGGTCCCTTCTTTCTCCAATGGAAGGCTCTTGAGGCCCTCACAAGCCTGCTCTCCTTACAATGAAAAGATGAAAATGTGGGTGAAAGAAATCCAAGCACATTCCCTCAATTGGATAGGTGAATGGCTCTATGAAATGTTTCCAATATGGTATTGTCAAAGAGTGAATCCTTAACAATCTTAGCAGCATAACAATACATGAAATTCCTTGAGAAAGTGATGGTTCTTCATGTCTTTTTATAGCATGGCATTGGGTGATTATGTAACCCTCTTGAGGTGTGAAGAGGGGCTCTTTAGGGCTCAAATAGGTCTTTGACCAGCCTACCATGCAGATTCAGCTCATATTTGATGTCAAATCGGCTTGGGAGATGATCCACTAGTGGTTGGGAGGCCAACCAATTTCAATAAATGTGTCGTTTAGCAAGTGTGTGGGTTTTTCGCCCAACAACCACGCATCGTGCGCTTATGCGCGCATTGTACATTGTTGTTATGCACATATGCGCGTGCACCCAGGTTCTGTAAAGCGCCCTTCAATTTTTTGATCATTTTGTATAGTTTTTGACCCTTTTGCCATGTTGTGGAATTAATGTTGTGCCATGAATGACGTCTTTCCTATTTTGACGATGCGGAGTTCTTGTCGCCATCTGCGGACAAAATTTCAGTGATATCAGATGCCCCCTGATGGATGAGGTTAGGAGCATACATATAGCCAAAATCCATCAATGTTTCTTTTACTGAGAACAGTGTTGTAAGGGAGAGCAAGAGTGGGACCGTGTAGAGCAATCCTTGGGAGAAGAAAGGAACCTGTAGAACCCGACCTTCCACAAGGTGCATAACAATATACAACTGTGTACAAACGAGGCGGGCATGCCCCATGCTCGTATGATGTAACTCTG
>SNQJ01S0146253.1:4857-28887 GCA_010110895.2 Picea sitchensis
ATTGATCTCTTAAATCTATTTCTCAGGTCATTAAATGTGATCTGTAGTTAAATTATTACTTAGTTAACCACAATTATTTTCTTTAATTAATTTTACTTGTAATCTTTAAGCATTTATCTAATTAGGTTCGTTACAATAGTTGCAGTGGTGCAACACACTCTTGTTGAACCTTTTGGTACTCTTAATTGTGTGCTACCTTGGAGAAGGTGCACTCTCTTGGTTTATTTGTTGGTTCTAGTGTGGATTCTCCGAACCTATCTATCTAGAAAAGGTTAAGGTGCTCGAGGGTGGATTTGTGCTTATGGTTGGGTGACAATGGTGTAGCATTGTCTATGGTAAAACCAACACAATATTCTAACATGTATCATGACCATTAAGGTGCTCTTGTCTTGGGATCATCACCAATATGGAAACAAACATGTGTATGATATATGCTCTCCCCACTCCACTTGTGTTTATCTAGTTAACTATGATTGCATGGCCAGTTAACTAGGACGAGGTGGAAGTTCACTCCATAGTATGTCAGTGATTGTTCACATCTCTCTATATCACTACTATGGTGCATTAGTTTTATCATGTAGAGTATATCATTTGTATTTTTACTATTATATCGTTAGTGAATACAATTCTTTTCATTCTTTCTCTTGATTTTGTCTCTCTTTCTCTTTTCTATCGCGTAAGATTTATGAGATTTTTCTACTAGCTAGACTCTCTATGACAGGTTTCCATGAAAATTCGCATGGTACGAGAGATTGTTTTCTAGGAGAAAGAACATAAGAATTTTATTTGCAATTTGAGGAGGAAGATGCAGTCCAAAATAATGGAGTACTCACTGAAAATCCTCCTTGCTCCACATAATCATTTCAGTGAAAGCTAAAAATTTTGCATCAACTTAGATTAGAGTATTGTACCAAATTACAATGGATATAGATTTGGAGCTAACATAAACTATCGAGAATAATATGTATCTCAATTACATGGATGAGGCCTATGACCTTATGTGCATGTGTATGTTCCTTGAGCTTCAGTTTCACATTGAGTCTTGTACCATATCAGATGATATTTGGACAAATTTAGAAGATCTCTTTGGAAAATAAGATGAAATGAGAAGCCATATGCTCGAGGTTGAGATGAATTCCTTAGATCCAAGGAATTTTGATAACATACAAGACTTATTTATAAAGTTCAAGTTCCTTCTTCTTCATCCAAAGGGATGTGGTATTGGCAAATCAAATCAACGCAATCAATTGATTGTTTCTATGTTGGAAAAACATAGTCTAGAGTATGTTGTGTTCATCTCAACATTCCATACAATGATATTCAATTCAATATTAGCATGGAAAATTCCTACATTGGATCATTTCATTAAGTCTCTAACACATGAGTAATATAATCTAATAAAAATGGGGATAATCAGGGGATCCAATGCACATGAACTTGTTGCACATGAGAGAAAAAATTCATGTAATCCGAAGACCAAGAAGAAATGAAAGGGAAAGGTGCATTATGAACACAATAAGGAAGGCAATCCTAAACCCTTCGATCATTCCTCCAACTCCAATGGTACTAGAAAGGGAAATATAGGGAAGTATAAATTATGTTACTACAATTGCGACAATCATCTTGAATCAACATGCATGGAGAAAAAATTGATCTCATGGAAAAAATACTTCAGAAGAACAAACTTGGGGAACACATTCCCGAGGCTTCCAACAAGAAAATAGGAGACCAACCACCAAAAAAGAGAGGTAATTCTCATGCTTTAATTATTATTCATTTTTCTCCTGATTCATGGATCTTAGATTTAGTTGCATCCCATCATATGGCATCTTCAAAAAATGTTTTATCTTATATTATTACTTTCATAGTTCATCCCATCCTAATAGAAGACAATACCGCAATTGAGGTCATTGTATAGGGGAGAGTATAAATCCAAGATGAAATTTTTGAGAATATATTACATGTTCCAAAACTTTATGTGAATCTACTCTCTTTTTATCAAATGGATCATTTTGGCACATGAAAAATGGTGGAGTTCACACTTAATTATGCAACCATATATGACATGCATGATAACTCAAATATTGTTGTTGGTGAGGTAAATCACCAATCTCATTTTTTTAGTGTCTGTAAGTTTACTGCTAAATCTGATTATGCTTTAATACTAACACATGCTGACAATGATAGTAGATTATGGTACGAGACATTTTGTACTCTAAACTTCAAATACATGCAACAACTTGGCCAATATGGAATTTTCACAAGCTTACCCAACATACACTTTTCCAAAGGAGTTTTTGAATGATTGATTCTTCGAAAACATCTTCAGTAGAAGTTTGAAAAAGGGAAGAATTGGAGCACCTCCTCCCCCTTGGATTTCATCCATAATGTAATGACCCTTTCCATACATTTTTTTTTTTTTAATTTCATCATGAAGAGTAATTTCGAATAGTTATAATTAAGGCTTTCTTATATAATTGTTTTAATTGCTTATCACATTTGGTTATTTAATAATTGTTTTCAAATCATCATGGTGTTACCATGACAGGGCACTCATCCAAGTTACTTGCATTGATCTTCACCAACAAATGAGACTTACTCTCTTCACAGGTATAAAAACTCTACTATCCTTTCTAATGAAATAATGATAACTTGCCCCATTAAAATTAGATTAAACACCATTTATTCATATAATAACATGGTTTGGTTCACTCTTTTTGTATTCATATTTATTATTCAAAGGATGGACTATAACACTGGACTATAACACTTTAAATGAAATAATTCCATATATATATATATATATATATACTTAAGTTATTGCTAAATCTTATTATAATTTACAACTAAACCATGTTGAAAATTATAATAGATTATGGTACAAGACATGTGATCATCTAAACTTCAAATACATGCAAAAACTTATAATAGATTATGGTACAAGACATTTGGTCATCTAAACTTCAAATACACGCAACAACTTATCTAATATTAGATAGAATTGTCATAGGATTACCCAACATACACTTTTCCAAAGGATTTTGTGAAGGATGTGTTCTTAAAAAACATCCTCAGCGGAAGTTTGAAAAAAGGAAGGATTGGAGTGATTCCTCTCCCTTGAATTTCATCCATAGTGTAATGAACCTTTCCATCCATTTTTTTTCTTTAAATTTCATCAAGAGTAATTTTGTATAGCTATAATAAAAAATTTCTTATATAATTTTATTTAACTGCTTATCACATTTGGTTCTTTAATACTTTTTATCTAATCATCATAGAGTTAACATGACAAATCCATAAAAGGGTACTCATCCAAGGTACTTGCAATTATATTCACCAACAATGAGACTTACTCTCTTCATAGCTATAAAAAAGCTACTATCCTTTCTAATGAAATAATTATAACTTGCCCCATTGGGTAACACTATGCAAACATAGTCTCCTTAGTGTGTTGTAGAGATTAGGTAATAATGCATTTGTCTCCATATCTATGAGTTCATTTGAACCTATTGAGGAGATAAACTTCAAATAAGTTTTGGTTTTGATTAATGTCCAAGACATAGAGATTTATAATCATACAGATTCTCTTTAGTTCGTATATCAAAAACCATGAAATATTCTATTTTGATCAATGACATAGCTATTTCCTTTTTTCAAAAAAGGTTTAAAAATGTTTTAGTATTTATAAAAGGACAAATCGGTGTCATCGATGGCTTCAAGACCTCTTTATTTTTTTTGAAATGTGCTATTGTTTTCCCTTGTTATTTGTTGGTCAGCGGTTAAAGATTTGTTTTAGGGTTTAAGGTGACTTATAGGTATTTTCTTCCGAGGATGTCATGGCCAATGGCGTCATAGGTTTTCTATTTAAAAATATAATATTCCTTCTTCCATTGGCATTCGAAAATAATAATTCATTGTATTATCCCAAAACCATAATCTTTAAATTAATTTATATATATATATGGTTGGAATGGTGTATAGTTATGTATTTGCATCTGTCAACCGGGTTTTGACTTAGCTTAGTTTAACAAGTATTATTTGTTTTACTTCTTGTACCGCATTATATATATATATATATATATATATATATATGAACAAGTTTTTTTTAAATGAAATCCATGCACAAAACAGTTTAATAAATACACATAAATCTGCAATATGATATATCTTTACTATGAATAAAATGTATTCTTGTATTTCTATCCAAGAATCTATTTGGGTTATCTAAACTCCTTTTAAAATTTATTGAAAAGATAATAATTTATTTACAGCTATAACAACCTACAGGTTATTCTATGCCTCTTTGTATTTCTCATTGTAATAACTGCAAACTCTAACTCTATATATAGTTTGACTGTGGCAAGTCAAAAAAACATTGTTTAGGGCCCCAAAACAGCTCTGAAAGTACAAAACGATGTAATGACATGATAACTTCCAAAATAATGTAGTTGGAATAGGTGGGTGGCCACCAATATCAAATTGGATTTTTTGCAGGGATCCAGAATAGCCCCAAAAGTGCAGAACCCACAATTACAAAGAAATTTCATCATTACAGAGTAGCGTGTTGAATTAAAAATTGTTAAGATGAGCCAGTTGGAATAGGTGGGTGGCCACCAATATCCACCTGGATCAGTCCTCCCCCATTAGGAAGCAATGGTCTCCATTGCATTTAGTGGCTACATCAGGTGAGGAAATTTCTATTGAATTTTTCCTCGGGTGAGCCACTTGCCTTGGTGTAGGAAATGCCCTTCCTTGATAACTCGATAAAGCTAGATCCTCTACTAGAGAGTTCCCTTGACATGTGTGGCCACTATCTGATCAATGTAAGCTTGTTCCATCTATTCAAGGTTGATTTATGTTGGTTTCAACTATTGTGCGATCATTGAGTTGTCCAATAATGGTGGAAATTATGGCCGAAGGAGGTCCACATTGAACACTAGGTGAAAGCCAAGGAAGGGTGGAGTGTTTAGCTCAAAACAATTTCCACCCACAACCTTGGAGATAGTGTAAGGCCCATAGTGAAGTGAACAGATATTTTGATGGGGTCCTGTAAGGCGTTCTTTCTGCAAATGTAGTTCCAGACCTTGACTCCCACCAGAAACTGGTACGGTACCTAGTGTCGATCATGGTGCTTCTTGTACTTAGCATTATCTTTCTGTAAAATCTCACAGACTTGTTGGTGGATGTGTTGAATCCGCTCAATGAATATGGTGGCTTTATTGGCCTAATACTGAACATGGGAATATTATTCTTGGGTGGTTTCAAGATGTAGTGTAACATCAATGCGACCCAAGGGTTGGAATCCCAACCCCACCTGAAATGGGTTATGGTCTTTGGAGCTATGGAGAGTCATGTTGTAGTTCTGTTGAATATAGGGAAGACTCTCATCCCATGTACATGAATTCTTAGAGTTATAAATGCACAAGATGTGCACAATCATCTAATTGGCAAACTTTATTTGGCCAATGGTTTAGGGGTGGAAAGAAGTGGATTTAGTGAGCTTGGTGTGCAACATTTACTAGATACTTGACCAAAATTTGATGAGGAAATTGCTATCTCGATATAAGATGATGGTCTGTGGTATCCCAAAATAGGCCCACATCTGTTTCAAGAAGAGATTGGAAGTATCTTTCAATGTGATTCTCTTCTTGTAGGCTGTGAGAATGACCATCTCTGTTGGCCCTTGGTTATGGAAGAAAGTGAATATTACAAAAGAAAAGGTGAAATGTGAACTGCACAAAAGGAAGGTTGACTGAGATCAGGTCGAAGTGCTTAAAGAAGCATAAAATATGGAGCAAAGAATAAGAAAACAAGTCGTTGGATGAAGAGATCAAGAAAGATAGATCAACAAGGAAGATGGATCGTGGACAACTCAGCAAGAGGAAAAATCCACAAGTAGATGTTTTGGAGAACCTCGTGGGAAGGAAGGAAACATAGGCTGACAAAGCCCTGAAAATGTGGGTCAAGTTGACCTAGGGTTTTAGACACCTAGGGTTTTGACACCTAGGCTTTAGCCTAAGGCTATCGGTGAGATATTGTAATGTATAAATAAAGGTTAAGAGGACCTGATATGGGTTCGAATTTATATGATGATGACTAATCATTGATATCAGTAAGAGGGAAGTATTGTGTGGTGAGAGAAGGAAAGAGATCTACAAGCTAAGAGCTCAGATAGAACTGTAAGCTTTCACCTAATATATTATAAATCAAAGTTTTGTGGGCATAGCCCTAGGGAGAGGCTGAACCATGTATATCCTATTGTTGTGTGTGATTGATGATGTGTTATTTACTATGTTACTTTGATGATGCATTAGTATGTTAGATCTGATATATAACTGTGCGAAGTAGGTGTATTCTTGGAAAGAGTAATCTGATCTTCGTGTTTAGTTGCCTTGATACCACTTGCATTTCCTCTAGTTGTAGACACCTATGTCCTGCAATCCCCTATTGCTACTTCGGGTGAGACTTCATTTGTTTCGTAGGTGTTGTTGAAAGGGCCAGTAGTTAGGGTTTGTTGGTGCGCTATTAGAGATGAACCCTGGGTCTGCCCTTGTGCCAACAAATGGTTCTGTTGTCGGGACCATGATCTTCTTGAGGGAATGTCAAGGTGGTTTCCATCGAAGACAAAGATTCAGAAGCGGATAGAAGAACAAGAAAAAGACTTTGTAGAAGCTCAGAATAAGAACCCTAATATTATCACAGAAGACTGGTTGGGAAGGTATATCTTTATTGATATACATGATATTTTCTTTAGATAAATTCATAAGGAGCTATACGAGTGGTTGGAGAGATTAATAGACACCCAGTTTGAGATCAGATCTAGACCGTCTATGGTTTGGACGTTGGCGCTGATCAAGAAGGTCAAGAGTGTTGATAACACTGTGTCGAGAGAAGTAGATCACTGGTTTGATAGTACCATTGGAGGGTACATCACAGAGTTTGTTATTTTTAGGGTAGAATCATATAGCTAAGAATAGAGATATTTCTTTAAAGGACCTAGATGAAAATTTTTACACTTCTTGAAGTTGAATATCAAGATGTTATTGCATGAGAAGAACATACTGAAGATACAGTAGTGGGTCAGAATGAAAAAGATAATGTTCAAGAATTTAGAAAGCGACAACGACACGAATATCAGACACATGGGCAGTGGGAGGACCTTTAGGGAAGTTCCTCTGGTGAAATTGTTTGAGCAGAGTCATGAACTAGCACAGGAAGAAGGGTTCTACAAAGGATAAGAAGAAGAGTTGTTGAATTAGGAAAATTCAGAGTCCGCTAGGGAAGAAGAAGGGAATTCTGAAGAACCTCGCCGAGAAGAGTCAAAAACTTCAAGGACTACGTAGACTATTGAAGTAAGTGCTAGTACACCCCCTATTGTTTTAACAACATTAAGTAACAAGAGTAACCTAAGTTATCAGAGAAATCAGAGCATTGGTACAAGTGGCTCAATGCATACTCAGTCAGGAACCTTAGGAATATCTATGGAAGATGAGATGAGGTTACCCACCTTTAGAGGATATGGATCTAAAGATCCTGACCAACATTGGTTTCTATGTGAAACTATATGGAGTATTAAGAATGTCACCGATGAAGTTGTTAAATGAGCTCAGTTTAGTACTACCCTGAGAGATCGTGCATTGAGTTGGTACATGAATTTTGTCCAAGGAGTTGTCCAGCTGAAACTGCTGAATGAGATTAAGATTGTTTTGATTGTTGAATTCAAGAAACCCAAGTCAGAATCGCAGTGCATCACAAAGTTGAAAGAAATCAAGAAGAAAGTAGTTGAACCTGTTTGGGAGTTTAATCAAAGGTTTAAGACCTTGACAGGTCATTTGAGTTTTCAGATCCCAGATGAGCAGAACAAGGAATGGTTCATTGCTTCCCTCCTACCACACATCAGACTCCCTCTGATGCAGTAGAAGATTTCTTCGTAGGCTCAGGCATTGGAGATCACCATGAAAGTTGAATTGACTCCTATGGTAGATTCTAGCTTAGGTATGAGTCAAATCTTGAGTCAGCTAACTAGCTTATCATTGGAGGTCGAAGATATGAAAAATGACAAGGGAAAAGATAAAAGAGAAGACATCTTGTGCATTAGATGCAAATCAGAAGGCCATGACAAAGAGCATTGTCCCTTGTTTCATGAATATTTTTCTTTTGGAGCTCTGAGAAAGTTACTCTACCTTGGTGTGAGGTATGTAGAAATAGACATTGCCCTCGAGAATGTTATTACATGCAAAAGTATGTTCAGACACCTAGGAGCCTCTATTGCACATTCTGTAAATTTGTGGGTCATGATGAGAAGTATTGTAGAGCTTATGACCTCTTACATGAAAGATCAAGGGATATATACAAAATTCAAGGTGAAGTATAGCAAGAAGGGAACTCTACACAATATAATTCCCTTGAAAGAGAAAAATTCAGCCCTCATGGTGGATTCATAGGAAGAGGACGAGGAGGAGGCATGAGCTAAGGTAGAGGTCAGATCATTTGTTATAAATGCGCATAGCCAGGTCATTTGTACCACTTGTAGTTATTGCAATTCATTTGAACATGTCATAGAATATTTTCCTACGTTGTTAGCCAAACTTTAGGAAAGACGAGGAGGAAACCATCAAGTACAACTAATCATAGTAGAACCTCATGGAGAAAATCCCAGAGTCGGTTTTATCACTATAGTAGGCGCTACTACAGGAGAAGACAGGGTGACTCTAGGGAAGACTACAGAACAATCAGGAGTCCGAAAAGCTGCAGAGAAGACACAAGAGTTTGATCCAAAGAGAGATAAGCAGACATTTTAAGAGGCAAGAAAAGAGTTTAGAAGAGATCAAGCTTATTCATCAAAGGCACAACCGAAAGTTAGAGAATGTGGAATTCCCCTGGCCTTTGATCAGTTCGCTTCACCCGGCGAAGGAAAAGAGGTAAGCAGACTCACGGAATTCTTATGCACTTTCATTAATCTGATAAAGGATGAGAGTGTTGTACAAGAGATAAAAACCTTGATCAAATAGTTTGAGCTAGGAAAGTAGATCCTCTACTGAATAAAAAAGTAAATCAACTATCCAAAAAGAGAAGGACAAATAAGGAACTACACCTTAATGCTCAAATTGGAGAATATGATATAGATTATGTGGTCCTCGACTTAGGATTGGAGGTCAATGTTATGACGAAGTAGACTTGGGCACTAATTGGAAAAACTAAGTTGATATATTCCCCTATCAGGCTTAGGATGGCCAATCAACAAGCTTTGAGCCCCTTCAGAAGACTAGAACATGTCCTTGTGGACATCGATGGGGTCAAAACATTTGTGGACTTCGAGGTGATTGAGATAATCGATGATAATTTTCCTTATCCCACGTTGTTAGGAATTGATTGGGCTTTCAACAATTCTATTGTTGTTGACTTGAAGAAAATAAGAACAACATTTGAAGGTGATGGCCTTAGGGTCATCACACCTTTGGATCCTAATGAGGGTACTATATACACAGAGCCCATCAGAGAATAAGACCTCACATATATTCTAGAGAATATATACAAACTGATAGCGAGACAGCATGATTACATTAATCCTACAACAAATGGGAATTTAAGCTGGCGAAGTGACAACGCATGTTCATTAGACTCAAAAGAAGCATTGGAGAACTGGAAGAATAAAATGTATGAAGTATCTACATGGAGATGTGCTAGACTGACTAGAGAAGTTCACTAGATCAACACAATAGTAAGTAATTTACCCACATTTGATGGTTTGATTGACTTAGAAACTTTCTCACTGGAATTTGAAGAAATTGTACCAATACAACAAAGACGGTTGGCATTGGACGAGGATTTGAAAGCTACTCCAGCAAGATGGTGGGGAACACATAAAAGGAACATCGTGAAATGGATACAATGTTGCACTTTGATGACAACATGATTTTCAGAACAATTCGAAGGATGTGAATTTAGGCACACATGTCAAAGTTGTCCAAAAAACCATGTACGAGGTTGCGAGGGGGCCTGGAGCTGCATTCCTCAAGAAAATTGGGTGCATAAATTCATCAATACTCTAGACACAATGTCTATCAACTGGTACCTTGAAGCGGAACTACGCCTCACCACTACAGATTGGTAAGGTATGACTCAAAATTTTGTAGCTACATTTTTATTTCAAAGTCAGCACCCTCTGGTAGATCAAGCTTTACAGGTTATAAGACAAAAAATATTTGAGGAAGCACCTAGCCTCCCCATGGAGCAAGAAAAGGGTGAATGGACTACACCTCTTCAAAAATTGCAAGGATGTTGCAATATCAATGCCGATGAAGATGATGATCCTAGGAATGTGAACATCACATAAATGAAAGAATAGCGAGATATAGAAGGACCAGGAGTCGAACTACCTTTTATTGGACAACCAATCAAAATCAAGAAATTTAATATTGGGACAGACAAAGCACCTAATCTTTCTAATGTTGGATATTACTGGGATGGTTCCACTATTGATAAGATCACATAATTGTTTCATGAATATCAGTACTTATTTCCAACCAGGTTCACTGATATGAAGGGAATTAAAGGGCCCATGGGAGGGATCAAGATCCCCTTGAAACTATATGCAAGGCCAGTTAAAACAAAGACTTACAGATTGAACCCTATATATAAGGAGAAAGTGAAGATTGAACTAGACAAAATGTTGGAAGTAGGTATCATAGAACATGTTGAAGAACCAAAGTGGATTAGCCCTATGGTAGTTCAGGATAAGAAAACAGGAGAGATCGGAATCTATTTAGATATTAGGAAGTTGAATGATGCATTTCTACATGATCCATTCCCTACAACATTTACTGACGAAGTGTTAGATAATGTGGGAGGACAAGAAATCTATTCCTTCACCGATGGATTCTTAGGATACCATCAGATCAGGATTTCCACGGAAGATCGCCATAAGACCACATTTGCAACAGAATGGGGATCCTACCAATACATAGTGATCCCTATTGGATTGAAGAATGCACCAACCATCATTTCTAGGGTGGTGTTCGAAGAATTCAAGGAGTTTTTACATAAATTTCTGGAAGCATATATTGACGATTGGACTATTTTTAGCTTATTGAAAAACCATATTGAATGCTTAAGACTAATCTTGGATAAGTGAAGACAATGTCAGATTGCCCTAAACCTAAAGAAATGCATCTTATTTTCTCCCTTTCGAGTGTTGTTGGGTAATATTGTGTGTAAGTAGGGGTTACTAGTGGATCCATCTAAGATTTCCATTATTGTCGATTTACCCCCTCCTACTTCATTCAAACAGTTGTGCACTACACTGGGACATACTGGATACTATAGGAAGTTCATTAAGGGTCATGCATAGATTACAACACCTATGGAGAAGCGGTTGAAGAAATATTGTCAGTTTCAATGGACAGAAGAATGGACAAATTACCACCCACAAGAAAATAGGATGGTCGAAGATTTCAACAAGATCTTGGAGACGACGCTGACAAAGATTTACAGTGTAAAAAGAGATGACTGGGATTTGAGAGTACCAGCAGTATTATGGACCTATAGAAATACTTGTAAGAAGCTGACAATGCAAACCCCCTTTAAGTTGGTATATGGCCTAGAAGCAGTTGTACCCATTGAATATTTACTTCCTAGCTTAAGAATTGCAACCTTTATAGATATGGATGGCACTGGCGCTATTCAAGAGAGGATGGCATAGTTGGTCGAACTAGAAGAAGATGGATTTATTGCAGGATTCCATCAACAAGTTCAGAAGGAATGAGAAAAGGCCTACCATGATAGGCATATCAAGAAGAAAGCATTTAAGCAAGGAGATATGGTATTGGTATACGATAGCAAGTTCATGAAGCATCCAGGGAAGTTCAGAACACATTGGCTGGGGACATATGAGGTTTATTATGTTACAAAATGAGGAGTTGCGCAACTGAAGACTTTGAATGGGGAGTGGAAGGAAGTTTTGGTGAATGTGATCCGGTTGAAATTGTACTATGGAAACCAGCTGCCTTGCAAGCCTCATTAAAAATAGAAGGATAAGGGTCTAGGTACTAGGAGCAGTTGAGACTGGGTACCAGACACAAGAAAGAGAGTATGCACACAGGGTGGAGGAACAGAGCAGGAAGAACAAGATGCATTGTGTCGTATTAACTCGAGATATAGAAGAAGATTAAGATCAGAGTGCCTCGAGACGAGCCACAGGTGAGTGTTGGGGGCATGTTTCCCTTGGTTATGGAATAAAGCGAATCTTACAGAAGAAATGATGAAACATGAACTAGATGAAAGGAAGGTTGACTAAGATCAAGTCGAAGAGGTTAAAGAAGTATAAAATATGGAGCGAAGTCTAAGAAAGAAAGTTGTTGGACGAGGATATCAAAGAAGACATATCAACAAGGAAGATGGATCGTGGACAACTCAGCAAGCAGAAAAATCCATAAGTAGATGTTTTGGAGAACCTCGCAAGAAGGAAGGAAATATAGGTTGGTGAATCCCTCAAAACGTGGGTCAAGTTGACCTAGGGTTTTAGACACCTAGGGTTTTGGTATCTAGGGTTTTGACACCTAGGCTTCACCCTAAGGTCGTCGATGAGCTATTGTAATGAATAAATAAAGGTCAAGAGGACCTGATATGGGTTCAAATGTGTGTGATGATGAGTGATCATTGTTATTACTGAAAGAGACGTATTGTGTGGTGATATAAGTCTATGTTGTAAGATATTCAACTGAGTGCAAAGATCAACCCTGCAGCTAGGTTCTCAGGGAAGGGAGATAGAGAAAAGAGAGAAGGATAAAGATATTCAAGATAAGAACACAGATAGAACTATAATATTTCACCTAATATATTACAAAGCACAGTTCTGTGGATGTAGCCCTATGGAGAGGGTGAACCACATATATCTTGTTGTTGTGTGTGATTGATGTTGTGTTTTTTACTCTGTTACTCTGATGATGCATTAGTATGTTAGATCTGATATATAACTATGTGAAGTAGGTGTATGCTTGGAAAGTATAATATGATCTCCATGTGTGGTTTCCTTGATTCCACTTGCATTTTCTCTGGTTGTAGATAGTTATGTCTTGAAACCCCCTATTTCTACCCCGAGTGAGAGTTCATGTAATTTGCAGGTGTTTCCGAAAGGGCCAATAGTTAGATCTTGTTGGTGTTCTATTAGAGTTGAACCCTGGGTCTTCCCCTATGACAATAATCTCCGAAAACCAATCAACCACAACAAATACACAATCATTTCCTTGCTTGGTGGATGGAAGGCCAGACATGTAATCCATCAAGATGGATTCCCAAGGCCTCTCAAGACTATAAAGAGGGTTGTAGAAGCCTTGATTCTTGATGTTTGGCTTGATAATGGTAGAGAAAGTACAAGATCTTATATACTTGTTGATGTCCTGTCAAATTTTTGGCCAATAAAAAGGTTTTTGTAGAACGACCACATTTTTCTCCATGCCAAAATGTCCTGCCATACGACTATAGTGAGCATCCAAAATAAACTTTGCACGCTCTCTTGTGGGAACAAAGAGGTGGCTCAGATGGCATAATTATCCATCCTGAATGTGAAAATTAGTGACATTCATGCCTATAACGAAGATCTGAGAGGTGGTTATGAAATCAGGTTCATGCTGATAAAATTGGGGCCACTCAGATTCATAATACCCACATAAATGGAGAACGGTGGTGAGTGCATCAATGGTAGGGCTACTAAGTCATTCAACGAAACGATTTGTGATCCCTAGCTTATACTTGATGTATAGATGGAACTGCTACATGTATGTGCACCACTTTTGATGGCGGTTGTTCTACAACTTCCCCTTTGTCTATATGAACTGTAGAGGCTTGTGATCAATGTGGATGATTGTCTCCTTTCCCATTATATAATGTTTCCATTGACGACAAGCTTGTAGAATGGAATACGTTTACTTGTCATAGGTGGGGTATTTTCGGACAGTATCTGAGAGTGTTTCATTATGGTATGCTACTTGGTGACCGTTCTAAGAGAGAACTATGCCTACGACATAGTCAGAGGCATCAATCTCAATATCGAACAGTTGTTGCAGATCGGGTAAGGAAAGTACCGGAGCTGAGCACAAGCGATATTTCAGATCATCATATTATTATTGTCATTCCTTCCCCAATGTGAACTTTTCCTTGCCATTGGACTTGGTTAATTGGTTGAGGTCCCATGCAATATGGGAGAATCCAACACAAACCTTCGGTAGAAGTTGACATGTCTCAAGAAGCTTTGAAGCTTGCTTAGTGTGGTCAGGGATGGCTAGTCATATATGACTTGGATTTTAGTTGGATCCACATGTACCTCATGTTCATTAAGAATGTATGCCATGTATTATACCATGTTCATTCCAAATGAGTATTTTTCCAAGTTTTCATATAGCTTGTGTTGCCGCAGGGTGCTCAAAACCTGATGAATATGCTACATATGCTCCTCCCAAGTTTTGTTGAAGATAAGGATGTAATCCAGATATACCACCAAAACAGAGTTGGTGAAGGGTCTCAATATATCATCCATCAATATCATGAAATGTTTTGGTGCATTTGTTAAGAGAAAGGGCATGACCAACCATTCAAAGAGACCTTCTTTAGATTTGAAGGTTGTCTTCCATACATAAGTCAGTTCGATGGGAACCTGGTGGTAGATAAGAGGTCAATATTGTTGAATAACTTTTCCCCCTTTAGTTGGTCAAGAAGTTCATCAATTCGGGGAATGGGGTATTGGTTCATTACTTGTTTTGTTTAATTCTCTGTAATCAATGAAGAGTCACAAAGTCTTGTCTTTCTTCTGCACCAGTACAATTGGGCTTTCGCAAGGGGAGGATCTAGGTCATATGTGCCCATTTTGAATCAACTCTTGGATATGTCTCTTGATTTCTTCATTTTCCATCAACGAGAGAGGATAGACAGGTCCATTAGGCGGAGGTGAACCATGGGTTAGATCAATTGGATGCTTGACTTGGTAGTGTGTTGGTACCGTTGTGGGTGGGGAGAAGATGTCTTTGTACTCCTCCATGATCTCTTCCACCTGGTTCTGTTGCAAAAAGATGCTCTGTGTAGAGTTCATGGATATGGAGGTGACCTTCTACTTACTGCAATCATGGATCACAAATAAGATGAACTTCCCTATCTATGAAATGACCATACTACGTTTCTTAGTAGAGATTAAATAAATAGTGGTAGGTGGTGCTACCTATGATATCCTATAAAATTGTCTACCTAAAGGAATAATAACACTGTGGGGACTAGACTCATACACAACATGTCACTTCCACAAATATTACTAGCCTAAAATAACATCACAAACTTCAAGGGGATCAATATCACACAATACCTCATTTGTGAAGGGCTCAATGACATAGGGTAGAAGGCATTGTTAAATGACACGAAGATGTCTTTCTTGGTGAATCCAGCTAATGGTGTAGGGTTGTGGATGCGGTGTTATCGACAAGTCCAACTACTTGACAAACTCTTCTGAGATAAGGCTCTTATTACTACCACTATAGACAATTAAATGAAGTAGAGCCCCTTTTACCCACATCAGTGAGTGAAAGAGGTGTTCCCCTTCCTCTAGTCCTCTAGTTCTTTTGGTTCTCTTGGATGGAATTTGGTGTTAGTGACAGTGGAACTGGGTTTGACATCGATAATCTACTTCACACTTTCCATATTTGATTTAGATTCAAAATCTACCTCTGACTCAAGAACTTTCATCTCAACCACCAATGACTTCCCGAAGAAAAAAAATTCAGTGTTGTGCCAAGGGCTTTTATGGTATTCACACCACTTTCTCATGTCCTTCTTCAACTTCTCAGTACCCTTCTTGGATTGCATCTTGGATTTTTTGTCCTAAGAGTGGCCATATTTTCTCTGTCCCTTTCTTGGTGATTTGGGATGACCTTTTCCCTACTTTGTCTTCGAGGAATTTGCATATCCAAAATCTTGCCTCTTTTGATTAAATTTCTACTTGATCTTGACAACATATCTATAAGTTGCACCCAATGATGTGATTTCTAGAAAATCCATTTCCATTTGAATGTATTTATGTATACAACCACAATATTTGAGTACCATATTTCATTCAGAGTCTTTGATACCCAATTTGGTGCGCATAGTATGGAAAATATTGGTGAAATATGGTACTGGATGGTCCCTTTCTTGAAGCAGCATGGTCCATGTTTTGTATTGGTCCTCATAGCTTCCAACAAGCTAGTATTATTATGTAATGACATCCCTAAAGGAATTCCATGYGGGTATGACCGCAAATATTGCAGATTCCTCTGTGGCCCTTTGCTCATATTAAGTATCCTACCAATCCTTAACATGGGGGACAACCTTGAGGAGTGAAAAAGTAATATTTTCCTTATCAAAAAAATTGTGGAATGAAAAATACCCTTTGAGAAGATTCAACCATTTATCTACAACATCTTCATTTATCAGTCCTTAAAATAATGGAATATAAAAATTGTATCTTGAAGGGGGTTGCATGTCCACTTAATGAAGACGTGTCTCTTGTGGAAAGTCGTCGAAGGATCTATGCAAATTTGTGTGTCGCTTTGTTCCTTTGTCACGAAAGGGATTCCTCTAGAAACAATTTAAAAGGATTTCTTGCTCCATCATATTTCTTCTAGTTCCCCATGATTTTTGGCCAGGCTCAGTGCAATCGATCTTGTAAAGGCTCGATTGGTTTGAGTTCCAACTTCTTGTACCTAGATCTTTTCGAGGACACGCACAAAGAAAAAAAAATGAAGAGAAAATTGCTCTGATACCACTAATCCAGATTTATGAGAGGAACAAAATGAATAATAGATTGAATACAATAACACAGGTATGCATATAACAACAACATATATCCATTGAATAATAAATTCTATTGAATAAAGAAAATAGACTGCAACTGTAAAACTGCAGAACTAAAACAACTTGCTCAAGTTGTGGTAGTTATCTCTGAGAAGAGATGTGGTTGCTACACGCATTTGTTTGAGCATAATGATTTCAATGAGGCTCGAGAGGCCTTTTTAACATTAATCATGAATCCAAAAACCCTAGAAATCCAAAAATCTAACCCTAGGAGATGAAACACCAAAATTTATGTGGGCCGCGATGGGTAAGTTGGTACCTCAATTTCCCAGGGTCATAATTTTTTCATATGACCTATGTTTTAGGCGTGTGATAGCCGGTTGGAAATGTATTTTTGAGAAATACACATTATTCCATAAAAAATTGACTCCACCTATAGTTTGACTGTGTCAATCCGAAAAAACATTGCTTACGGCCCCAAAATGGCTCAAAAAGAACATAAAGATGTATTGACATGAGAACTTCCAAAATAAACCAGTTGGAATAGGTGGAAAACCACCAATATCCACCTGGATGTTCTGTAGGGATACAAGACAACCCCAAAAGTGAAAAACCCACAATTACAAAGAAATTTCATCCTTATAGAGAAAAGTGTTGAACTAAAAATTGTCAAGATGAGCCAGTTGGAATAGGTGGGTGGCCACCAATATCCACCTGGATCAATACTACTTCCAAGAATTCAAATATAAAAAGAATACAATATATATATAATTAAGAACTATGAATTTATCAAGCATTCTCTATTGTAACAAACATTATCGATAATACATTCATTTCAACCATGACATAAATAAATATATTAAAGAAACATATATGGGCGCAATTCAATAATTGGAAACAAATTGAGTATATAATGAGTTCCTCCTAACCATAGACACGAACAACCAGTGTTAATTTTTCTTTTTACCCCCGTTCCTAAATCATTATTACATAAGGACTGAAATTGTATAACCTTCTCTAGATTTCTAAGAGTTTAGTTCTTCTAAGAACTCTCAAACTCACTTTACAAGTACTCTGCAACATCCTTCCTCATAACATACTTGTATATAATAAATTTCCTAGGTATTTTCAAGTTGGCTTCACCCCTAACCTTGGGGAATCTTCTTGGCCTACTTTTGTGCTATATTATTCCCTCACATCCCACACCTTTGGGAGTAGGGTTCCACTTGTCCCATGGTAAATAATTTACTTTGGTAACTTTTATCCTTTTCACTCACACATGGAATAATGATTTATTCTTCATAACTAAATTCTCTAATAAGTTTGTTTCGTAGTAATTAAATAAATTAAAAATAAAATTTACAAAAAAATTCATAGCCAATGTTTATGATGATATAATTCCACATAAACTAGTAAGAAATTAAATGTTTAAATATTTCTAAATTGAGGTAAATTACATCCTCTCTCCCTTGAATTGAACACCATCCTTGGTGTTCCAATATCATCATATCAGCTCCAAAACATATATGAGTATTCCTTTCTCATGGTTTCCTCCATCTCCCAAGTATCCTCCTTGGGACTAAAGTTCCTCCACTGCACTTTACCCTGAGCAATGGATCAATTCCGCAACATAATTTCCTTCTTGTCGAGAATGCGTAGCGATTCCACTTGAAACTTGCCTTCAAGTTCCACCTAAATCACATTCCAATTAACAACATGGATTACAGCATGTACATAATTCTTTAATAATGAAACGTGAAATATATTGTGAAATTTTAAACTAGCTAGAAATGTAAGTTGATAGGCCATTGACCCAACTCTTGGCAGCACCTGAAATGGCCCACAAAACTTGGGTGCTAAATTGGTACTTCTTTCGAATTTTAGTGCATTTTTCTTGGGTCTGAATTTAAGATAAACATGATCTCCAATATTAAATTTTAGCATGTGTTCTTTTCAAATATGTAAATCTCTTTTGTTTGTCCTCTACATTTTTCAAGTTTTGTTATTCTTTTTGTAGAAATGTTTCCATTTCTTTTAACATATTTTGGCCCATAATAATCCTGTCAACTAGGTTGTCCCAACTAATAGGTGTTCGAATTTTTTTGTCATTCATTATGTCAGAAGGACTCATATTTAAGGAGGACTGATAACCATTATTGTATGCAAAATGAACCAAGTGGAGGTATTATTCCCACTTTCTGGGAAAATCCATCACATACATCTACAACACATCCTCTAAAATTCAATTGACCCTTTTAGTATGACCATCAATTTGAGGATGGTAAGCAGTACTAATGTTCAACTAAACATCCAAACCATTGAGAAAATCCTTCCAGAAATTTCAAGTGAAATTAGTGTTCCTATATAAAATTATAGTCTTTGGTATACCATGCATCCTAAAGATCTCTTTCATGAATATTTTTCAATGTTTATAGCCTTCTTATTTGATTTCAGTTGAACAAACTATGCAACTTTAGTAAGTTTGTCCACTACTACCATAATAAAATCATTATGTTTCTTAGTTTTAGGCAGTCCTGTAATAAAATCCATGTCGATTGCTTCCCATTTCCACTCAGGAATGGGTACTCACTATAATAATCTAGTTGGGTGATGGTGCTCAACATTAACTTGCTCGAACTCAAGACACATAGCAAGATATTAAACCACTTCAGTTTTCATTCTGGGCCATAAATACTCTATTTTCAAAGTTTTTATATTATTTCGTTATCCTTGGTGAACTGAATAAGGTTTCTTATGTACTTCATCTAATATTAAATTTTCAAATTTTGCATTGTTTGAAATGTAAATACTCGTCTTATATAACAATAATCCATATTGATTATATTTTAATTTTGACCCTTCTTCACTTATGTCATCATTCAATAATTTTTCCTGTAAATTTTTATAAACTTCATCGTTTTCTGCTACTGATTTTATTTTCTACTTTAAATTAGTTTGCATGTTACTATTTTAAAATACATTTAATTTTCTACTAAGTGCATATGCTATTTTTTTTTACTTTCCTTTAATGTGTTTTATCTCAAAATCACACTCGCTTACAAAATCTAAAGATATTTCCTATATTTATTTCAAATTTTACTAATCGAAAAAGTATTTCAAACTAATATTATCTCTTTTCAATAAAAACATCCTATCCAACAAGTAATTTCACCACATATTCAAAGCATGCACAATAGCGGTTAATTCTAGATTATGCGTTGCATAATTATTTTCATGAGATTTCAATTTTCGTGATTCATAAGAAATCACATGATCATCGTGTAACAACACTCCTCCTAACCCTTTTTTTTATGCATTAACATATGCCACAAAATCTTTATGTGGATTTTGTCTCTTCAAGATAGGTGTCTTTGTTAATAATTGCTTCAATTTTTCAAATATCTCTTGACATTTTTATTTCCAGATAATATGATTCCATTCATTTTAAATGAACTTATTGGATAAGAAAGTTTCTAAAACCCTTCTATGAATCTACAGTAATAACCTCAAATTCCCATGAAAGATCGAACATCCAACACATCCTTTGGAAATGGCCAATCTATGATGGCCTTGACCTTTCTGGGTCAACTGAGATCCATTCACCCGAAATCGCATGTCCCAAGTGTTGTACTTTATCTTGATAAAATTCACATTTACTAAAATTTGAATACAGTTGATGCTCTCTAAGTGTCTTCAACACCATTCTCAAGTTTTCTTAGTTTTCCTATTTTTTTTTTACTAGATCAATATATCATCTATAAAAACAATTACGAACTTCTCTAGATACTTTCTCAACACATTGTTCATAAAACACATAAATGTAGCAGGTGGGTTTCTTAAACCAAAAGGTACCACTACAAATTCATAGTGTCCATATCTAGTTTGGAATGCAATGTTATGAATGTCCAAAGGTACTACTACAAATTCATAGTGTCCATATTTGGTTTGGAAATGCAATGTTATGAATGTCTTCCTCTTATATTCTAATATGATGATATCATGACTGTAAATCTATCTTATCTCCTCCTACAAGTCATCAATGCGAGGCAAAGGGTACTTTTTTCAAATAGTCATCTTTTTAAGTTGTCTGTAATTATTACATAATCATAATGTTCCATCTTTATTTTTGTAAAACAAAACTAGTGCTCCCCATAGAGACACAATGGGTTCAATATATTGTTTATATAGCAGTTCCTGAAGTTGCATATTGAGATTTTTCAATTCTAGAGTGCTCAATCGGTAAGGGACATTAGAAACTAGTACAGATCCAGGTACTAAATCTATGGTGAAATCTATGTCTCGTCTAGGAGGTAATACTAGAATTTCCTTTGGAAATGCATATTGAAACTCTTTCAATATTGGATCCTTAGTTTACAAATTTTCATTCATTTCTTCAATATTTTTGGATATGTGAATATCATAAATCTCAAAGCCTTTCCTTTCATTCCTTTTTTATTGTAAAGAGGAAATTTATCTTATCGACACACCCCAAGGTGTTCCTTTCATTGTTTTGTTTTTTCCAAAATAATATATACAATTAAAATTCGTGTCACGATAGTTTACAAGAGTTCATGTTTATATATCCAATCCATGCTTATCAACAGATCATAAGATCCTAATGATAAAATATTTATATATAAATTAGTCTCCATTCCATCCATGTTCATTACACATTCTTTTACCATTTCAACAACTTTCCTTTTTATTTCTGAAGCTAACTGAACTAGCCAAGATTTCTTATGTTTTACATTTTCCAGTTTATAGTTTTATACAACTGTAGGTGAAATATAAATCATAATTGCACTAGGGTCCATTAAAATAGATACGGGTTTATTATTTAGCATACCTTTTATTTCCACCATGAAATATTGTTTGTCAACATGTCAATTTTTTAGGGAAGCATTGATTTTGTGAATGCTTTGAACAATATCGTTTACTGTTGTCTCTTCCTGAATGTTGTGTACTACCTTATTTTTGTTTCTTTTAAAGGGAAATTTTGGTATAGGTGAGGTTCTTTATACCCCCTATATTGAAGAGGGTCCCTAACTATCTCACTGATTTTCGTATTCCCAAAATATAAAGGTTTATTATTGTTATGAACTCATACACTTTGTTGTCCAACAAATCTATTTTTTCCCAATTGGTGCACTATGTGATGGTTGTGGAGGATGTTCAAATTTTGTCTTCTTAGGATCAAACTTTTCCTTAGGTTTGTTCTTCCATGTTTTTGCATTTTCATTTCTTTGTTTAAATTGAGTAAATCATAGTTTAACATGCCTTATTACTTTATCCATAGTGTTTAGATTAAGAAATTCAATTTTATCCATGTGTGCTTCAAGTTAACAACTCATGAACCTATGATTTTTTTCATTCTCCTCCACAAGGTAAGGTACATATCTCATAAGATTAACAAATTTAGTCACAAATTATTAAATGGACATTTTTCCCAGCTTAATATCATGGAATTATTTGGCCTTTTCATCATAATATCATTTAGTTAAATATTTATGTTTAAAATATTTCTTGAATATCTTCTAGTTTATCTCGCTAATCCTAATATTGTTAACGGTTTTGGTTTCCTACCATGAAATGGACATTTTTTTGTTCAAATGATACAAAACTAATCTAGCCCTCAAGTTCCTAGGTTAATTGTAAATTTGAAAGTATTTACTCATATTCAGAAGCCAATATTCTACTCCCTCCTAAGACTCACGATCAAAGGCGAGTGGTTTGATTTTATCAAACTCTCCAAGAAATTATTCCTCATGCAATTTATCTTTATTTGTTTTAGGTACAATTCTTTGCAATGTGTTGTGGTGCAATCTTCCCCACTCCTCGGAGAACAATCGCGATCACCAGGACCTTCTCTGATTTTGGCCCGAAGAGCGTCAATGCTCCTCTAATTCCCCGTCGGGAATTCTTCACCCACAACACCCTCCAATGATCTCCCTTAACAGTCGGGAAATCGGAATTCATGGTATCGCGGATTCTATGCTCGCATACCTTATGCCTCGCGAATCCCCGAACCCCGATATGGGTCAATCGTTGACTTTCTCCTCTTCTACTATCGTAGTTTTCCCTATCGGGATATCGCTACTCGCGATGTCAACACTTTGAATTTCAAAACCCTGAACCCCGATGGTCCGATCCTCCGATACAATGCCACCTGTACTCCACTAGCTCCCGGGGTCCCACACTACCACATCACCTCGGGATTTCGCGGATCGCGAATCCAACCTGCGAGTGTTCTCTACTGTCGAGAACACCGATTCTACGAACCCCGATTACTTGGGATTATTTGACACGTGTCCCCACGATCAACGGTTATGATTTTCTCGGGATATCACGGATTGCGATATCGCTACTTCCGTTCCAACGACTTGGTGCTCCAACTCGCGATATGCCGATATGCGATGGCACGCGCCGATCCAACGACCTCTATGAACCCAAATCGACGGCGCTACTTCCTCCTGAGCTTCGAGCTCCTAATACTTCCAAGGTAACCTCCGTGTACCTATGCACGATCTAACGGCCCTCGGGTCCTCGTGAAATCTCTCCAGGGGATTTCAACCGTCCATCCTTCTGTTGCTAATTTCTGCGAAGTGGATTCAAACACTCCCTCTATGAGAAATTGGTCAACCACTCGCCAAACTGTGGAGTTTCTCTTGGACTTTCCACAACACTCCTGCAATTCCCCTTCAATGAACTGTAGGCCTATCCCTCCTGAGCTTATCCTTGCTTCACAGGTTTTTATGAAGACTTGTTGCACGCACTCCTTGCGGCAGATCTTCGAACACGACTAAGTGTCGAAGCTTCTTCGATTCTGCGCACTCACCTGTAGCAGCAGTCCAAATTCCCCGTTTCTCAGAATCGCAACTCTGAGTCTTCGTCCAACCTGCACATGCCTTGCATGGCTCCAATGCCAAATCTGCACTTCTGAGATGAACAAAAACAAAAGATATCCCTAAGTAAACCCGACAGTCACGCACTCCTTGCGGAAAAATTCAACTGCACTCCTTGCAGGAATCCTCTGGTTCACTTAGAGAAACAATTGAAACTTATTCACTCATTCTCTCAGATTTCAAATCAACCATGAAATCACATACATAGCATATAAAAGCAAGTGCATAACAGTAAGCAAATACTCATGAGAAAAATATCAACACACAGAGAAATAACACATAACCATGGAATTGAATCAAGCTTTCTTCTATTAAT
>SNQJ01S0146254.1:0-23946 GCA_010110895.2 Picea sitchensis
ATAAAAATTTGATCCTACAGACTTAGCTACAGAATCATCTGATTCTGTAGCTAGTCTAAAATAGCATACAGGACCAGATTAAAAATCAAATCAAATCTTTTAAAATAATTCAAACCAATTATCTTCAATTAAACATTAAAAAACAAATCACTAATGATTCAAATAATCTTATCATTCAAATTAAACAAAATCAAAAGTGATTCAATTGAAAACAGAGGTAAGAATACTCTGTTTTCCTTTTACCATAAAACAGGGCCAAACCGTAACAAGACTGTTTCATATCCAATTAAATCAATAATGAGTGATATCGTATGTGATATGATCTAATCCAACACAACCATCATTGACTCGTTATAGCTATAATAACATATTCATATCACTCAATCAAATGTAAGGATAGATAGACTGTTTCGATTATGTTCAAATGAAATCATACTCAACAACATAAACCCAACGAATTTCGTGATTGATCCTTGCACAGTCAACAGACAGGATCTTAATTGTAATCGCCAGCTTAATAGAATCAACAGAATTCATACTATAAAATGGGCAAATAATCAAAACAAATCATGATTGAGTCTAATATAGAAACAAATCATGAACTTGGATACAGTCAATTTTGTTCTTCGAATCGAATTCAAACAGCATATTCATTTCAACATGAATCCAACTGATCCATAATCGAATAAACCCATGCGAATTAACCGGCTGGATATAACTGTTATGATTCGCATCTATTCACGATTTGGGTGCATATAAAACAAAATCATTTTAAACATAATCCAAACTGTATTCGTGCTTGGTCGAAATTCATATGTACATAAAACCGTAATAGTTAACCATATCACAATTGTCACCAAATATATACATTATAACGAAATCAAAATGAAATGTGATTGTGTTCAGAATCGAATATGAGAAACAGCTTGTGTTTATAATAGATACCAACGAATTCAATCGACAGCAGAGCATCCAATTTAAGTTAAATCAAACCAATCCAATTCATACCACGATCAATCAAATCGAAGGAAATCCAATCAAAGCTAAATTGGGAAAATGAAATTTGATTCAATCAAAGCATGGCTATGTATAGAATGCATACACTGTGACAGAACAAATCCATGCTGTAAACAGAGCTATTCAAAATGAATTCGAATTCCTTATATAAACAAGTGATTATTTACAAAATGAAATGTTATCAAATTTTCCATACCTGTGTGACGACGAGACGGCTTGATAGGTGAGAGGGAGTTCTGAAGAACAGATCTGAAGGAATGCATACAAACTCAAAACGCATGTTCCAGCCACTAAAACATTGACCTGACAAACGAGAGCTAGATCTCTGTAGTAGCTCACTTTCTGAAGAAACCGCTCACTATGAAGGTAAAGGGGCTAAAAATGGTTCTGGGTTGTCAACGGCTTGAGCTAATTCAAATCCGTTTGCCCAAAATCCCTCACACAAAAACGTGACTCTGGGGGAAATTACGGGGCAGTCTTCTCTGGAAAAATGAAACCAGAACCGATTATGAACACCATGGGGGTTCAAATCACCCTTTGGGAGCTAGGAGATAACACACAGTGAGTTGGGCTAAGGGACAAGGGTTTGAATAGAGTGGGCTCATAGATTTTCCCAAGAATCAACAGAGGTAACCCTGTTAGGAGGCAAGCATTAATGCAAAGTGTGCGAGGGTGGTAGAGGTTACTTTTGCCATGCATAAGAGTTATTATGAAAGTACAACCGCTAGTTTACATAGTTGTTCTACCCATTCAAGCATAGTTCAACCATTATGTGAATTAGCCGACCAATGAAACCAACGGTGAGTTATAAACCAACGCGCATAATCGATGTTACACCATAGTTTTAAACCATAAATCATTCAATTTGAAACCAAAATCAAATAATCAACCATACACCAATGTATTTAATCAAAAGTTTATCAAAGTGCCAAACGAATTTTGTATAGTCAACAAGCCAAATTTATGAAAAGATTATCTTAAGGATTATATCACATGTATATAAAAAGTTTAATCAAAGCCTTATCTATTCTCAAAGATTTAATGATTAGGCAAGTCATACAAAGTTCAAATCCAAAGATTAATGTATTGCCAACTCAATGAAACTCAATCCCACAATCAATATAAGAATGACCAGTGAATACAGTTCGAAAATTCTTTCAGCTACACAATGATAAACAAAGGTAAGTGCAGTAAGCACATTGATTAAAAAGATCATGATAGTTCAGATAGTGATCAAAATGTGACTTCAAACGGAGAAGTTTTCACGCTTACAATCGTGAAAACTCAATGAAACTAAATGTGTAAATGTCGCAAGAAATGAAAGTGTCGTTTATTTGAAAAATGCGACGACAATTTGAAGTTCGGAAGACATAGGTGTAGGCAGCTTATGAGACAATGAAAAATGTGAATTGGCTGCCAACAATGGTGACACACTGGTAGAAGCATTTATCTCTGTCAAAATGAACAAATTCAGATTAGGACAGCCAAGATAATTCCAACTCAAAAATGACAACCAGAAAATCGTACAAACATCATCATTAACCAATTATTCCAGTAGTGATTCGAAAGATGAAGACTGATAACAATCTTAAGATCAACAAGTCACGATATTAAAGATAAAATCTCCAATATTGTTGGCATGGCCATTGCTTCCAGCAGGCGTCCATAGCCTCGACAAAGTTTCCATTTAACCCACTCTAACATTTGTATCATGTCAAGAAGTTCTGGATCAGAATAAAGGACATTAAAGAGGTTTCTTATATTTTTTGCAAATTTTCATGTACCCGACATTGCTTCACTGCTAGCGGGCCTATTCAGTACCCCGGTGAAGTTGTCTTGGCACCATGCATGCATTTACCCACTGCCAATAGACATGTTCAACATCCTGGCGAGTTTACAAACACTTCCCACAGCTCTTATTCATATTTTATTTTATTTTTCTTTTGTAGATATATAGCTGAGCGGGGTGAAACTGAAAATTTTAATAATTTAACATATTTTTCAGACCTCATCAGAATTTTTAGTACTATCCTTTATTCAGTTCCAGAGATGTTTTATTCCTAAAACAATTTCTATGATAGGGAGATGTCTTTTGAGTCATTCCTCTACGGAAAAGGGACAGCGTAAAAAGATAATAGATAATCATGACAAACTTTGCTCAGAGATTGAAATCAGTGAACTTCTTTCAAACAACAAAATTATTCCAACATTTTCAGCAATATATCATTGATGTTTGTACAAATTTTCTAGAAGTTATTTCAGCGAAGAAAATTTTCTATCGTCTTTGTCTGAATGGCTCAGTGTACAGGTATGTTTATTTTCAAAGACACAAACTGATAAGCATAAGGGAGAAATCAAAACACACCAGCGAAGAAAAAATTGGAAAGCAAAGAAATCCAAACAACAAAAACAAAAACAAAAAAACAAATATGCACAGAAGGTGCATCTGAAAACCTCATGCAACAATCACCTAGGAAAGTGAAAGAAAGTAGGAAAATCCTGAATGATGGGAAAGCAGTCCTACTCATGGTGCCTTGGGTCAGGGTTGATTTAGATTTATTTATCTCTTTACTTTCTATTTAAGATTTGCATGACGATACTGCGTTTTTGAAAATAAACATTCAACTAGAAGTAAAGAGAAAGAGATCAAGGGGACTTCCCTGACAACAGCCGTATTATGGTTCTTGTGGTGCGCCCACTTGTGTGCATGACTGCATTATTAAAAGCAGAACTAGTGAGAAATCAAACTGAAAGAAAACCTATTCCTAAACCTACCCTAACTATTAAACGAATCAGGATACTATGTGAAGTCATGCTTCCAATGTAGCCATCGGAGTAACTCTAATCCTACAATGAAAACAAGATCAAGCATTATTAAAAATAATGGTAATATATCAATAAATGACAGAAACATATCACGCTTACCCTCATAATCAACATCTAAAAACAAAGTAAGCATGATCTTACCATTTCCTCGGATATTCTTGTTGTACGAATCCCCCATCCATTGCGTAATATTGTCGTGATGAGGGTCATAATGGCATGGTTGAGTGTAAGTAGTTTTGAAAAACTCATCAGGATTATGAGGAAATGGAATAACCATCATCCAAGGGTGAAACACCCCATCCTCCTGACAATTCTTTACGTCTTCATTAACTTCTTCACATGGAGGATCTAAAAGAAACATGTCACGCCTACTTCCAAGATACTTGGGTAAAAAGAAAGCAAGCTCAACTTTGTCTTTATTATGAAATTTTTTCATAAATGAATATTCAAGCCATCCTGAGATCCTGTCACAAAAATGAGGATGCAAACCAAGATTTTGATGAAACGAATATATCACTGGAAAGCTCATCATAAGAGGATTCATGCAATCGATTAGATCATTGGCTTGAATGTTTCCTTCGATGCGATTGATCATTTCAAAATGTGAAGCATCAACATTAAGATTCGATCTAAGCAAAGAATGAGTATGAAACTTAGAATGTTTGATCTCCATAAAATATAATGCATTGTCTTTTTCAACAATAAGTTGTGTAAAATCATCTCGCAACATGTCTTCTTCCCATGTGAGTGATGAAAGTGAACAAGCATCAAATCCGGTTTTATCAATGTTATGATCGGAATTAATTTCACCAAAATTTAGCATATCAAAAGGATATGATTGTGATGGAAAAGAAAAGGATGTTGTAGGTAAGATGCCAAGTCCACCAGAATCTAGGAATAGATCAGGATATAAAAAATAAAATGTATCAGAAATAAGCAGATAAAAAGAATCTCTTGAACTATGATACTCAACGATGGTATTCTCAAGACAATTCTCTTCACTTTCTTTAAAACCCTTACTCTGATTTGGTGACGAATTCCTCAACATAATATGATCATCTAGATTTTCCTTTTTGTAGTAGATAATTCCAAATTTGTGTGACAAGCATCTAGTCTTTCCACGTGAACAAAATTGCATTTTGAGGGTTGAAGGTTTAAAGTTTCTTAACTTCTTCTCTAATCAATTTCATAGAAATACTAGAACATTCAAAGAAGATTTTCGTTGCTTAAGTGTTCTTCATGATTGATTTTTAAATGTTGATTAGAGCATGATTCAAAAGAATGAAATTATTCTCATAGGCAGTGAATCATCTTCATACCCAGTCTTAGGCCGAAAATACAATGATTCAAGGAGAGACCAATTTGAAGTTTATCAATAAGAGCCTGATAAATAGATTCTACCTACTTAGCTTGTTCAACATTATCGAAGAATTTTTCTCTTCTTGCGAAAGAAAATTTTTCTTGCAGTTGGGTGATAGGATTTTCAATTGGTTCTTCATTAAGTGATTGAATATGATTGGATGGAAGGGATGGAAACATCATAGAAGAAATTTAATGCCAATGACATGTCACCGAGATTAAATTTACAAAGGATATGATAGACTCTCTTGTCAAAAAGCCTTATGAAGATGGATTGTCATTGATTAGCAGTATGAAATTCTTCACATAATTGATCAAAATCATAAATTTCCAAAAGCATTTAGAAACTCATCTACAAATTGAAAGTAATAAAAAATGTGACATTCTGGAAAGGATTCAAACCATTGTTTGAGTCGACCTCTAAAAGTAAAAGTGAAAAGTGCATAAAACTCCCTAAATCACGAGATGTCATGTTGATGCATTTGCACCAAAACTTGTTAAGGTGGTGAAAAGTCTGCATAAAACTCCTAAATCTGAGATGTCATGTTTGATGCATTTGCACCAAAACTTGTTAAGGTGGTCTTTAGCAGATGTATTGCCTTCACCATCAAAGGTGAGTTTGGACAAGTGAGAGACTGTCTCATTGGGAACATCGGGTATTGAGAAGTTGAAAGCATGTTCCAACATAGTGATTTGGGGAGCCATGAGGGAAATTGAATAAATTTGAAATAAAGGCTCCTACAAGGCCATCTTGTCAGTCGGCCCTCCTTCTAGCGCCATTTGTTGAAGAGAGAAATTGTCCGTCTGTCAACTAAGAGAGTGGAACCGGTCCGAGGTTATCTAAATAACCCAATCCATTTGGAATGAACCACCCTGATGAGTTTAACGGCTCCGTTGGCCGCTCTAAGGTCCTAAGAAAACCAAAGAGAAAACTAATCTAAACTAACTAATCTAACTAAAACAAATAAAACAAATTAACTAAAAACAAACTAACACACTAATCTAATTAAAACAAACTACTAAATAAATTAAAACTAAATATAAACTACTCTAACTATTCTATATACAAACTACTAATTACTAACTCTAATAATTAATTATCTAATTACTAATTGAATTACAACTTATTCACAAATATACACTATGTACAATCTTGCAGATTTGAATAAAACTTGTAAAACTCATTTACTTTTTGCCCTAAGACAGTGAAAGATATTTTTTAATTTTTATTATTTTATGAACAAGAAATAAGACTTACTGAAATTAAACGATCTAATATACTAAACATATATATCTAACTAAAAATACTAACAAATATACTAAACAAATAAATGACAAACTGACATGGAAACGCTCCCAATTTGTCCTGCGTATGATGACTTCGAAGCTAGTTGGGGGAGAGAAACTCGCACCGGTTAATCCAAGAGCTTCTCGTAAATGATAGGCTGCACTGCTCTTTGATTGGTTTACAGGACAAAAAAGACATAAAAGATCATAACAATTATATGATTTATAAATCTCTGCAATAAGGGAAACCTGTTATGCAAAAACTTATATTTAATAATTCAACTCGTGAAGAAGAGAAATCTGCCATTCACAAACTAAACTAAGCAATTGTTATGTTTCTTTAAATGCTTGGAAGAAATCAGATATGGATTAAAGTCATTAAAATTATATCATATGCACATGATTAAGATAGCTAAAGTAGTCATTAACCAGATACAATTGATATACACAACATGAAACAACATGAAACATGAGAAGCTAAATTTGTAACAAAACACCAAATTCTACCTCAGTCTGTATTAAAATCCCATATCCTTGTTCTCCCACGAATGAGGATGTTTTTTATTACAAAAATGATAGGTATTTATAAGTCTCTCCATAGGGTAAAACCTCCCTGTGGATAATATCAAATTGTTTTACATAATCTGGGAAGATATTCCCAAAATCAACTAAACTAGGAAACTAAAATGCAAGTGAAATATTTTAAATATCCCCTAACTGCTCATCACATCCATTACAATTTCAAATTCATCTGCAATAGACCAAAAATATCAAGTTAGAAAGATATTTCATTAACAAAACAATAAAAATTTGATCCTATAGACTTAGCTACAGAATCATCTGATTCTGTAGCTAGTCTAAAATAGCATACAGGACCAGATTAAAAATCAAATCAAATATTTTAAAATAATTCAAACCAATTATCTTCAATTAAACATTAAAAAATGAATCACTAATGATTCAAATAATCTTATCATTCAAATTAAACAAAATCAAAAGTGATTCAATTGAAAACAGAGGTAAGAATACTATGTTTTCCTTTTACCATAAAACAGGGTCAAACCGTAACAAGACTGTTTCATATCCAATTAAATCAATAATGAGTGATATCGTATGTGATATGATCTAATCCAACACAACCATCATTGACTCGTTATAGCTATAATAACAGATTCATATCACTCAATCAAATGTAAGGATAGATAGACTGTTTCGATTATGTTCAAATGAAATCATACTCAACAGCATTAACCCAACGAATTTCGTGATTGATCCTTGCACAGTCAACAGATAGGATCTTAATTGTAATCGCTAGCTTAATAGAATCAACAGAATTCATACTATAAAATAGGAAAATAATCAAAACAAATCACGACTGAGTCTAATATATAAACAAATCATGAACTTGGATACAGTCGATTTCGTTCTTCGAATCAAATTCAAACAGCATATTCATTTCAATATAAATCCAACTGATACATAATCAAATAAACCCATGTGAATTAACCGGCTAGATATAACTATTATGATTCGCATCTATTCACGATTTGGGTGCATATAAAACAGAATCATTTTAAACATAATCCAAATTGTATTCATGCTTTGTCGAAAGTCATATGTACATAAAACCATAACAGTTAACCATATCACAATTGTCACCAAATATATACATTATAATGAAATCAAAACGAAATGTGATTGTGTTCAGAATCGAATATGAGAAACAACTTGTGTTTATAATAGATACCAACGACTTCAATCGACAACAGATCATCCAATTTAAGCTAAATCAAACCAATCCAATTCATACCACGATCATTCAAATCGAAGGAAATCCAATCAAAGCTAAATTGGGAAAACAAAATTTGATTCAATCAAAGCATGGCTATGTATAGAATGCATACACTGTGACAGAGCAAATCCATCCTGTAAACAGAGCTATTCAAAACGAATTTGAATTCGTTATATAAACAAGTGATTATTTACAAAATTAAATGATATCAAATTTTCTATACCTGTGTGACGACGAGACGGCTTGACAGGTGAGAGGGAGTTCTGAAGAACAGATCCGAAGGAATGCATACAGACTCAAAACGCATGTTCCAGCCACTGAAAAATTGACCTGACAAACGAGAGCTAGATCTCTGTAGTAGCTCACTTTCTGAAGAAACCGCTCGCTTTTAAGGTAAAGGGGCTAAAAACGGTTCTGGGTTTTCAACAGCTTGAGCTAATTCAAATCCGTTTTCCCAAAATCGCTCACGCAAAAACGTGACTCTGGGGGAAATTACGGGGCAGTCTTCTCCGGCAAAATGAAACCACAACCGATTCTGAACACCATGGGGGTTCAAATCGCCCTTTGGGAGCCAGGAGATAACACACAGTGAGTTGGGCTAAGGGACAAGGGTTTGAACAGAGTGGGCTCAGAGACTTTCCCAAGAATCAACAGAGGTAACCCTGTTAGGGGGAAAGCATTAATGCAAAGTGTGCGAGGGTGGTAGAGGTTAATTCTGCCACGCATAAGAGTTATTATGAAAGTACAACCTCCATTTTACATAGCTATTCTACCCATTCAAGCATAGTTCAACCATTATGTGAATTAGCCGACCAATGAAACCAACGGTGAGTTATAAACCAACGCGCATAATCGATGTTACACCATAGTTTTAAACCATAAATCATTCAATTTGAAACCAAAATCAAATAATCAACCATGCGCCAATGTATTTAATCAAAATTTTATCAAAGTGCCAAACGAATTTTGTATAGTCAACAAGCCAAATTTATGAAAAGATTATCATAAGGATTATATCACATGTATATAAAAAGTTTAATCAAAGCCTTATGTATTCTCAAAGATTTAATGATTAGGCAAGTCGTACAAAGTTCAAATCCAAAGATTAATGTATTGCCAACTCAATGAAACTCAATCCCACAATCAATATAAAAATGACCAGTGAATACAGTTCGAAAATTCTTTCAGCTACACAATGATAAACAAAGGTAAGTGCAGTAAGCACATTGATTAAAAAGATCATGATAGTTCAGATAGTGATCAAAATGTGACTTCAAACGGAGAAGTTTTCACGCTTACAATCGTGAAAACTCAACGAAACTAAATGTGTAAATGTCGCAAGAAATGAAAGTGTCGTTTATTTTAAAAATGCGACGACAATTTGAAGTTCAGAAGACATAGGTGTAGGCATCTTATGAGACAATGAAAAATGTGAATTGGTTGCCAACACTTCTTTGAACTTAGGTTGTATCTGTTTGGATTTCCACTAGTCCTTTCTCCTTTTCCTAATTCGTTTAGGTGGCTATCCATGAGAGAATCTTCATATGTAGATGGGGTTAATGAGGAGATGAAGAGATTTCATCAAGACAATGGATTTCAGGATCAACTTCTTCCTCCTCTCCTTCTTCATCAATAAGAAGTTTATTTTGGAGAGGGGCTTGGATTATTTGATCATCCCTATCCCTATTTATTTGATATCTCTGGAGGATCTGAGGGGCATTATTGGGTCTTATGAAATTACCCTTGTTATCAACATTCTATGTGTTCCTATAGCTCTGCTTTCCTTAAAGTTTCAACTTCTTTATTTCTATAGAAAGTGATTTTACAAGTTTTGTTAATTCATCCACTTGAGGGTGGCTAGAAGAGGAATCAGAGGTTGAAGTTTCAACCCTATATTTTCTTCTGTCTCTATCATATTTACTCCTAAGTTTTTCAAATGTCAATATATTAGACTCTACTTCAAGGGATGCATCTTGCATATGAGCTAAATAGGTAGCTCTTCTTTCTCTCAACAAGAGGAAAAACTCAGGGTCAAAAGAGTTGGCATCAGTGATATTGGCAGAGGTTTCTATAGGATTTATTTTAGTGGGAATATTATTGTACATTTTATTAAATATTTTTGAGAAGTCTGAAACAAATTCCCCTTCTTTCCTCTTAAGTGACCCAAATTTTGTAATGTAATAAAAAAAATATTTTTTACCCCCCCTGTTATCTCCTCAAATAAATCAATCAAGATTTTGCTTTTTAGGTGATAGAGAGTCTTTTAGAAAGGTACTTGTTAAATTTTTAAAGGTTCATTTTTCAAAGCTTTACTCATGTAATAAGGTTTAAATAAAAGTTCGTTTAGTTTGTGCTAGATCAAATTCAAATCTCAGGTTTTAGTGGCTTAGGCGAACATATCGATTGTTCAATAGCCACCAAAATCCTTAGCTTTCAGGAGCTTAAATAAAGGAATCCAAGGATATTTTAGCCACCGAAACTGTTGAAGTAGTAAAAGACCAAGCATGTCATATCACATGTTTCAAACGATGGGTTCAGTGTTTCCATGATTGCACAAGCCACTGAAAGGACTGGAGAAGGAATCGTTCATGACCAAAAAGTTGATCCCGCTATGATATGAGTGAATCTCTCCTGATCATTATATCATTAAGTTATACATTGATGTACTTCCCATTGATTTCAGTTAATTCACCATGACATCTGCACATCATCAACCATTTCACCCCACTCCTTGCAATCAGTGCCATGATAAAAAAAACTCCCCCCAGTTATCTCAGTTTTAGCCTAATCGAGCCAATTATCACTAACTTTACGCATTGTAACTCTGCTCGAAATCCACTCCTTCGATCACAGGTGTGAGAAAGCGTCATGGAAAATGAAGAAAGTAACATCGACACTGAGGAAGGAGCTTGAAGATATTAAGTACCTGGAAGGTCATCCCGAGGTATGTCAAATGTTCAAAGACACAGGGTGTTATAATTTTTGTCAAAAATTACAAAGCTTTCATCAGCAGGTGGCAGAGGCTTTTTCTCTAAGTTTCGATGGAAAGAAAGTGATCATTAGCTAGGATGAATTCAAAATTGATGAATCCCTCATAGCCAAAGTCACAGAGCTTCCCACGACTGGAGAGAAATGGTTCAAAACAACTGTGATTAAGAATATTGAGTTCAGGTCTTATTTAAAAATAGAACACAGGGGTTTGATTTGGAAGAAAGATATTCTTGTATCTTTCCTTGAAGAGAAATGGAAACAATTATTGAAGACTATAATGGTTTATATAACCTGTGAAGGGTGATACAACAGGGTCATGATGTATCATTTCAAACTTATAAACCATTTGACAGGAAGAAACCCACTTAATCTTCCCTATTTCCTCAACTGAAGCATATCCAAGATGGCTCATCAAGTCAAGGCCAAACCCAGTCAAGTTACAGGTAGATTATCCCACCATAGTTTAATCAAATTGTTGGTTTGTAAGTTGTTGCAAAGAAAGGGTAAAGAATGGAAATTTTTCCTATTCTGGAATGATTTCTAGACTAAGGTTGAACCAGAGGGAAAAAAGAGTCCTCATTTCAGGAAATCCTCCACTCCCAGAAGCGGAAGGAGAAGGAGGAGAGATATCTCTCCAACCCCAGTCAATCAACCCTCTCCTTCCTCCAAGTTGGGTAAAACGAAGAAGAAATTGAATTTTAATAGTGAGGAAGAAGAGGTCAGTGAAGTCCCAGTGAACAAAAACATTCTCAATCTCCCATACTCAGACTCAGAAAATGAAGAAAAACAATTGGAAACAGGGCATGAGGATTCAATTACCAAAGGGAATGAAAACTTTGTTTTTGTGGACATATACACAACAAATTATGAGAACCTTCCATCACGTACTCCCCAAGAAGAACAAGAGCCACAAGTTGTAGAGGCCTCATATAGCAAATGAGTAAATCAGAATAAATCAAAAGAGATCAAGAAGCTTAAGAAGAAGCTAGTTGAGCAAGATCTAATTGAAAGGGTAATAAAAACCAGGTATGAAACCCTATAAAAAAACTTTGCAGAAAGAAATGTAGCTTTGGAAAGACTAGCCCATGAAAGCATAAAGGAGAAGAAAAAGAAAAACAAGATTGTAAAGGACTACAACAGCTTATGGAGAGTAGTTCATGGTTTGAATAAAAAGGTTAGGGATTTGAGAAAAAAATAAATGGCTTCAAAACACCAAGCTCATGATTCTCTTAATACCCTTGTAGAAGTGGCAGTTCAATGCAATGAACCAAAAGAAACCAGTAACCCCACAAATATTGAGCAATAGACAGAAACCTAAAAAAGATCAGCCCTGAGGCGTTTTTGAGCTGAGACAAGCGAATTTTTGAAATTTTGATATTCTCAGGTTTTAGTGACTTAGGTGAACATATCGATTGTTCATTAGCCACCGAAAGTAGAGGTTTCGGTAGTCAATCAACCCGAATTCCATTTTCCCTAACTACCGAAAGCACTGATAAGGAAAAAAGCTAATGTTTTTGCATAGATCCAAGTTTTTCTTGCTCAAAAGACTAAAAAATGGTTCCAATAGTTGGAGGATAATTAATGACATCTTTATCAAGTGTTTGTTTTGGTTTTGGAGATGTTTTAAAAGACAGAAAAGGTAAGCAACAATTAGCTATTGTTAAGGAGATAAGACTATTGATTGTCAATAGTTGTCAAGCTCGACTCTTCCCATATCATATGAGATCCAGCAGCCTCAGAAGTCTTATTATAGCTGCCTAGAATCCAAAGAACTTAAAGAGCAATCGAGAAGTTAAATTGAGCTAGTCTACTTAAGACAATTATTGATTTTCTGTATTTGGAAAAGTTTGATCCAGTAATATAGGATCTGGAAACTGTTTGTAAAAGTCTATAAAACCAGGAATATATGATGAACACGGGGTTCGATTTTGGGTTCTATAATCTACTGTTTGTTGTATGAAAGACACGTCACACTTTCTTTAATATATTAAGCCTACAAGCTTCTTTCATTTGCTATTGTGAGACCCTCCTTCATCTTTGTCTATGCATATGAGTTGAAATTGTTCTTTTGTCTATGTTTAATGGTCCCACGGTAACTTTCATCTTACTTTTGACTGTTAAGCAAGAATCATAAGCATCTTTGGCTATTTTGTTGACCCATCATATATATTGCCTATGTATGTTCTGGTTAACTGATTGGTATTCTTATCCATTTTTTTTACAAACCTATTTGATAATAGCTATTGAAGGCCTTGTATTGAATGAATATGAAGGTACAATCTAGAGATTAAGATATTCATCTTCATCCAAAACCACACTTATTATTGAGAAAATAGTTACCAAAAGGATTAAGTTACCAGGCATCTCTGACATACAGCCTAGAAGATTTTCCTGGAGTGATAACAAATTGGAACCATTGCCGGAGAGAGGAGATTGAAGTTTAGGTTCCTTGGGAGATGACATAGATCTAAATTTGATGATAGACAAAGCTTAGACATCATTTGGATGAAATCATCTATCTGGTGACTCCATGAAGGATGAATTCAATGGCAATTCCATTGTTCATAAATCTGTTGGCGACTCCACTGGTATGAAATGAACAAGAGGTATGCATTTTGCAATTTCTCAAGTATTTCTGGTTACCCTCATCCAGCACCTAGTAAAGATGAATGGGAACACATCCTTCCTAGATTTCGAGGAGAAGAATGGGAGGATCCAGCTGAACATTTGTTAGGTTTTCATGAGTTTATTGATCGTCTCCAGATCATACATGCAGATGTTCAAATTAAACTTTTCAAGTATCCATTAGAGGGTATTTCTCTTGACTAGTGCCGGTCTCTTCCATATGCAAGTGTTATATCTTTGGCTGGTTTTCATGCATATTTTAATTCCTTTTGTAAAGAGTATTTTCCAACTTAACATCTTTTATAGGATGTTGTGAAGAGTTTTCTTCATATCATAAAGATCTTGCTTGTCGCAAAAATCAAATTAGTGATAAATGTTTTATTATAGAAGAAGACATTCACCTTGGAGACCAAGAGGTATTGAATGATTGTAATGACATAGAAACATCTAACATCATAGCAGATGTATCTATTGTTTTAGATATTCATGAAAATCAACATATATTTTTTGAAAGGAAATTCAGTAAAAAGGGACAGATAACTTCACCAGGGTACTAAATAGGCTTGCTGGTAGTGAAGTAATATCTGAGGTATCTGTAAGGTTGTCATAACTAAATATCACTTTACTCTAGTTACCAGTTTTTTTGAAACCAGATCTGCATCCCAAGTCCAGACAGGGCTCCCCATTTAAAACTATGATTTTTTCTTCGTTTGAAGCAAGCCGAAAGCCACAAAATATGTTAAGTTTCCTAGGATTGTTTTGATCATATTAACACTAACTTATTTTCAGTAAAGAGAAGGAGAAGATCATGAATGGAACTATAACTGAGCTCACAACAAATGAGAGTTTTGAAAAGATTTTCAGAAGTAAGGATGAAATCTCTTTTTCCTCTATATCCCATTCCTTAGCAGTTTTTGCAGAGATAAACCCTTGACTCCATTAACCCAATAAAGGCACTAAGTCTACATGTTCTCCTCATCCCACAAGGAGACGAGGTCCCCAATTGGAGCCTATGTTGAAACATATATTAAATTTGCTAAAATAAAAAAATAAAGCCTCCCTTTTTCAGGTTTTATCTTTTCATGAAGCATAACCCTCACTGTCATTTCCAAACTGTTGGTACCGAAATCTCAACAAACTTTATTGTCTAAATAATAAAGGAAAATGTTATAAAATGTTATAAAATCTCGTCACATTTTATATAAAGTTATTTTAATCTTGATAAGATTTAAACCTAATAGAGTTAAGATTAACTTTAAAGGGTCTTCGGGATTCGGGGTTTGCTGAGAACATATATTTCAATACATATTGAATCTCGAAATCCTGATCGCCAATTTCCCGAAAGAGTGAGAGTTAGTCCAAATTCTGATTAATTAATTCACTAACAAAAAAAGTTAAGGCTTAAGTTAATCATATCACAATTTCGGGATTCAGGGTTCAGCGATAACATATCTCTTGTGAACACGATCCCCGAAATCCCGAAGCGTGAAATCCTAACCCATAATTTGTGTTAAACTGTTAATCCTGGTTAATCCTTAATCTTAGTTAATTGATTCACTAATATCAAAAGTTAAGATTAAGTTAATCATTTCGCATTTTCGGAAATCGGGATTCATCGATGACATACTTCTTGTCAACACGATCTCCGAAATCCCAAAATGCTTAATACCGATCAATTAATAAATCAAAATGAAATTAAGTCCCAATTTAAAAATGTTGCGATTTCACAGTTTCAGAAATCGGGATTCAGTGATAACATACCTCTCATCAACACGATCCCCAAAGTTTTAAAATTGTGAAATCATGACATTTTATCTCTGCAGAAACTACTAAGGAAGGGGATACAGAGGAAAAAGAGATTTCATCCTTACTTTTGAAAATCTTTTCAAAACTCTCATTTGTTGTGAGCTCAGTTACAGTTCCATTCATGATCTTCTCCTTCACATTACTAAAAATAAGTTAGTGTTAATATGATCAAAAAAATCCTAGGAAACTCAACAGATTTTGTGGTTTTTGTCTTGCATCAAACAAAGCAAAATTCATAGTTTTAAATGGGGAGCCCTGTCTGGACTTGCGATGCAGATCCAGTTTCAAAAAAACTGGTAACTAGAGTATAGTTATATTTAAGTATGACAACCTTATAGATACCTCAGATATTGCTTCACTGCTAGCGAGCCTGTTCAGTACCCCGGTGAAGTTATCTATCCCTTTTTACTGAATTTCCTTTCATCACTTCGAATCCTAATTGTGCATTCAACCTCAGATATTGCTTCACTACCAGTGGGCCTGTTCAGTACCCCAGTGAAGTTATCTGTCCCTTTTTACTAAGATGAGGGAAATCATTTAAATGAATTTCCTTTCATAGTCTTTTGGACTAGATGGGGGCAATCAAATATGAATTTCCTTTCACCATCTGTCTTATATTTTACTTTTTGGATACGAAGTGGGGGAAATCAGTGGTACTTAACATACTAGGGACGGTATCTGTGTAAAATTGTAGTAGAGGTCTGTCAACTTTATTCTTATTACTCTAGACCAGCCTTCTCTTAACTTTCAAAACACTTTAGTCTGCAGAGAAAAAGGGGAAGATTAATTTCAGGGGTCTTCCTTCGAGCAAGCTTAAATTCTTAGAAAACTGTTGAGAAACCTAGGAGAGTCAGAATCGGCCCAAGCATAACTTTGTTTAGTCGGAGAGTGAAGAGTTATGAGAACTGGTCTACCTTTTAAGAACCGTTCTTCGGCTACAAAAGTTAATACATAAACTCTTCTCCTTCTGTGGGAAACCCAAAAAGATGTTTAGTCTTTTAAGAAGGAAAAACCATGGGTAGAAAGGGGAGATGGAGAAAAGGCTTGGAAATCAAAAAACAAGGGTCATGAATTAAACCGAAGTCTTGAAACTCCTTCTCATAGATGCTTTTCTCTTTTGTTTATTTTAATTACTTCTTATCTTTATCTAGGTGAAAATCTTAGAGTCTAAAGAGAGAAATCATTCTTTTAGTGACATATCACACTTATGAGACAATCAACATGTTTTTTTCTAAAAACCTTTGTTTTAAAAATAGACTTCTCTGGAATTCATACCTTCGCCTTACCAATTTCGTTTTCTTTTGAAATAACAAAAAATCTTTTCCATCACCTATTTTTGGTGAATTTATCTTCCGATATATGAGTATCTGTTTCTCTCTTCTCACTTGTTTGAGTTGCAAGCCAGGATCCTGTAAGGGAAAAATATGAAGAGTATCATGGCTTTTTAAAAGAATTGAATGCATCGAAAGTTTTCGTATCCCTATTTTTAGAAAAATATTAACTTATTTATTTTTTATTTATATATTTAGAAAACTTACCAAAGAAAATTATGAAATAAAAAGAATTAACAAACCGGTATATACAGTGGGAATTCTAGAAAAAAATTATTCCATATAATGTTTTAAATAACGCACATTGACTGAGGCATTGAAGATTTTACCATCCAAATTTTCTAACAGAAATAAATTTTTGCCTTCAGGAGATGCAACCTTGAACGGTCCATACCAGATAAGATCGAATTTACCATTTTTTCTCGAGTCCTCCTTCTTGGCATCCCGTTTTAAAACCAAGTCTCCGGGGAGAAAATCCCTGTCTTTGGCCTTACGATCGAATAATGCTTTCATGTCATCCTGATATTTTTGCAGCCTTTCGTCCACTTCGGCCCTGTGTTGTTGGACTTCAATCAACTGATTTATCCTTCTTGTGACATGATTTGGTTCTTCCTTCTCATATTTCCAAAGCTTCATTACAAGAAGCACTAGATTTATAGGTAACACTACATCGGTCCCATACACCATTTGGAAAGGAGAAGTGTTGATAGACGTTTTTGTGCCTATACGATTTGCCCATAGAGAATATTTCAAATGCACATGCCAACATTTTTTATTCTCGCTTAACACTTTATTAATTATACTGATTAAGATCTTGTTTGAAGATTTGGCCAGACCATTTCCCTAAGGGTAGTATGTCATGGAGTGACCAAGCACAATATTATATTTCTGGAAAAAACTGGCCATAGACATAGATTTAAAAGCATGTGCGTTATCTGTGACTATCTTTTTGGGACAGCCAAACCTAGAAAAAATATTTTCTTCTAAGAAATCTATCACCACTGAATTAGTAGCCCTTCTAGTTGGAATAGCTTCCACCCATTTGGTGAAGTAGTCTGTAGTGGTCAGGATCCATCAGTGTTGAGCACTAGAATGAAGATTAATTTCTCCTATGAAGTCTAATCCCCATTGCTGAAAGGGAGCTTCTATTTTGACTGGAACCAATTGCATTGCTGGAAGTTTATGTTTGCCTACGAAAAATTGGCAAGGGTTGCAAGCTCAGACCTTGGCATTGACATATGAGAAACGTTTGGGCCAATAATACCCCACCCTCAGGATCTTATAATCCATAGCCCTCTAGACATGGTGTCCTCCACACACTCCTTCATGAAATTGACTTATGACCTTGTTTGTTTCTGATTCAACCAAACAAACCAACAAGAAGCCAAGTGGGTCCTTCCAATACAATTGTCCTTCGGATATACAGTACCTGACTACATGTAACTTCAGTGTTCTGGCTTTGGATGGAGATAAGTTAGTTGGGCACTTCAAGGTTAGCAAGTAGGACACTATGTCTTTGTACCAGTTTGAGGAAGCAAATTTTACTTCGATTCTAATTTCAACTATTTGTTCATCAAGTTCATTCATGTTTGCACACTCTTCTACTCCCTATGAGCCATTTATTCTGAGATCTCTGAAATTGGATTCAGCTAAGATTTTAGCTAAACCTTGCCCCTTTACTAGTTTTGTTGGCTTTATTTCCAAGTCGAATTCTTGAATTTTGGCAAGCCATCATCTTATTTTTCCATCACTGTCAGACTGAACCAAAATATCCTTTACGGAGCTAGTGGGTACATATGCAATCTCTTTAGAATGAAACACATAGGTTCTAAAAGCCTTTAACTCCTTCACCATAGCATATGCTTCTTTTTCCATTATATTATATTTGATTTCGAAATCTCAGATACATTTGCTAAAAAAGGCTATTGGTTGCTCGAAAGCTTCTTCATTCTTCTGGAGTAGTGCCGCAGCAAGTGTGTGTTCGGAGGTGAATGAGAAAATAAGAAAATCCTTGAGATAATCGGGGCTCGCTAGTACAGGTGCCTTGCTTATAAATTTCTTGATGTGTGCAAACGATGCTTTGTCTTATGATGTCCATCTTACTTCATTGTTCTTCTTCAGCATATCTGTGATCAATCTCACAATTTAAACAAAATTTGGGATAAATCTCCTAAAAAACTTATTTTTCCTAAGAATGATTGAATCTCTTTAACATTCTTAGGAATATTTATTGTGTATATAGCTTCAACTCTTTTAGGGTCAATTCTAATTCCATATCAAGCCACAATATGGCCCAAGATTTTACCTTCTTGCATAGAAAAGTGAGATTTTTTGGGATTTAAGGACAAACCAAACTTGCGACATTTCTCAAACATATGCTTGAGATGTATTAGATGATCTTCATCAGACTTGGAAAAAATAGTTAGATCATCTAGATAGATAACTACAAATTTGTCCCTTTCGCCAATGAAAGCGATATCCATAGCACGTTGAAAGGTGGCACCTGCATTCATTAAACCAAAATGCATATTATCATACATAAATGTACCCCAAGGGGTGGTGAAAGTTGTTTTTTCTTTATCATGTTTGCTGATGAAAATTTGATTGTATCCTGAAAACTTGTCAATCATCGACATCCTATTTTCCCCCACTACATTTTCTAAAATGTGATCCATTTGGGGTAGGGGGTAATTACCTTTGAGAGAGGACTTATTTAGATTTCTGAAATTGACACAAAGTCTAATTTCCCCATTTTTCTTCCTAACCAGGACTAGGTTTGCTACCCAATCTAAATATATTAGTGGTACAATTATCTTTGCATCCAGTAGCTTCTTGACTTCCTTTTCGATCACAAGCAATAAAATTGGGTTGAATTTTCTGAGTTTTTGTCTAAACGGTTTGACACCAGGTTTCAAGGGTATCTTATGTTCGATCATAGAGGTGTCATAAGTTCTCAGCTCTTCATATGACCACATGAAAACATCTTTGTACTTTCTAAGTAACTCCACGTATTTATTTTTAGTTTTTGTAGATAGATATTTGGATAGTTTCACCATCCGAGGGTTTTCTTTAGTACCTATGTCATAGTCCTTAACCTCTTCAGGTTGGGGCTGTAGAGTGGATTTTGAAGGGATATCATCTTGATTGAATAATCTTTCCAGGGGAATCAGGCCCTTGGGGATCTGGTTATTCTTAAGAACAAGAATTTGGTGATTCATGATTTTATCATGGAACTCTTTAGAATCCTCCCCTTCTTGCATGATCCAAATAGGATCATTTTGATTTTCTTGATCAACATCTGTTTCGGCAAACTCATCTATTGATTCTAAAAACTTGCGTAGTTGTTCATCATCCTCAAAGACTTGGAAAATGTTGTATGCTATTTGGTATAGAAGTTCGGTGCCTCATTTGTATGTGGTACTTAATCTAAAATGCGGTGGGAGGTGTGAAAGTTGAGGCTGCTTTGGCTAATGCATCAACCTGTTGATTTTCAACCCTTGGAGTGAATTGAATATTCACAGAGGAGAAGAAATTTTTTATCAGATCCCAGACACAATTCCTGTAGGACATCAACCTAGGATGTTTGGCTTGGTACTGTCTGTTCACCTATTTTATTAATAGCTCAGCATCGCCAAAAAATTCAAGGTTTCTTATTTTCATTTTTCTCGCAGCTTCTAATCCTAATAGTAAATCTTCATACTCACATACATTATTTGTGCAGTCTATATTCCACTGTAGCCTATAGGAAAAGGGAATTACAAATTGATCATCAAGAGCCACAAGGAGTACCCCTACTCTAGCTCCAAGGTAGGATGAAGTGCCGTCAAAATACATCTTCCATACACCAGTGCTATATACTTTTTCTTTAATTTTTACTTTTTTTGTCTTTTCTTCAGTACAACTTTCGTCTATACCTACCTCAAAATCATCGTCAATGGATAAGATACAATTTCCTAAATCTTGGTTGGAAATATATACAGGGTGGTTATTTGGGTTATATGGATCACCTATTGTGAAGGCCAACCTAGTTTCTTTGTAAAGGCGTGTGTATTGTCCTCCAAAAACTAGAATCATAGCGTATGTCATGTCAAGCTGGAGAGATCCTCCAAGTTTGGCACTCCATGACCTAGATAACATCATACCATACTTCGGAGGGATGTCAGCAACCACTACATCCATACGAATGTTTTTTGCAGGTATTTGTGCCAGACCTACCACCAGATCTTTAATCATGCCTATGCATTTAACCTTTCTTGAATCAAAGGAATATAAGTCTCCATATGGCCTAGTGATTTCGAGACCTAGTTTATCCATAATGGATTTTGGAATCACGTTGTGGGATGCTCCAGAATCTAGCATACATTTATGGAGTAGGTGGTTGAACAAGGTTAACTTGATATAAAAGGGGGGCACAGTGTCTCTCACACCTTCAAAATGTGGACTGAAAACTATGTTCATCTTGTCATCTTCTAAGTTGATGACATCGGCTTGAATTTTGTCTTTGGAAAAGCTAATCATCTTGGAAATTTGTTTTCTGTATACGGGATTTTTATCCAGTTCAACAAGTGGGATAGGGATTTTGATTTTATTTATTTCATTTTCTAGACTAAAATTTATCGGGGCCTCGTCACTCACTATGTTGGGAGTTTCAATTCCTTTCTTTTCAGCTTTTCTTTGTGATGCGGATTTGGTTTCACTCACAGGGACCTGTGTTTTCATGGCAGGTGTTCCTACTGATTTTGACTTGACAGGTTGTGTATCAGCGATTTGGGTTTTTGTCGTCTATTTGTTAGAAACTTTTGGAGTCGCCTCATCGGTTTCGCCCCTTGGCAGGATCTTTTTTGTTGGGATGGTTGGAAGACTCTTGTTCCTAGGTCTTAAATTATAATTCTCATGTAGTTCGACTACAATATCATCAGCGATACCCTGATAGGCCAAATCTTCAGACGTATTGTTGCTAACATTATCTTCCAATCTAATTTATTTATTTAAGGATTTTTCGTAATCTTGTCTTGATAAATAAGGTGCTTTATTATCGTCACCAAGATTATTAATATCTTCATCAAACTCTTCAAAATCTTCTAGATCTTCCTCTCCAATAAAGTTTTCACTTTTGAAGGGGGTTAGGATTTTTTGATCCTCATTTTTAATTGTTTTCTGTGGGGCTTGAGGATCAGGATTCCTTCTAAAATCCTTCCTAGGAAAATTATCCCTTTTCAATTTCTCTAGTTCCATTTTTGAGATCTTATTTGAAAGTTCTCTGATTACTCTAGCCATCTCGTCTATTTTATCTCCTAAGGATTTCCCTAATCCTGAGGGTCCACCTTGCTCTTTGAATTTCCTATTCTCTTTGCTCCTGGTTTCAATTTTTTCTTTCAATTTTCTTGATGCCATCATGTTGGATTCAATTTCTAAGGCATCATCTTGCATTCTCATGAGATATGGTGATCTCCTTTCTCTTAATAAAAGAGAAAAATCAGGATCAAAGGCTCCAGCGAAAGTCACCTTTACTGGGGGTTGAGACAGTTTAACCTCAACCGGGATTTTATTATACAACTTGTTAAACCTTTGTGTGAACTCAATAACTGACTTAGAGTTTTTCTTTCTAAGGGCTCCAAATTCAGTTAGGTAATAGAGGTGGTCTCTCCTCTCACCCCATTGTCTAATAAAAGCATTTTCAAGTTCTTCGTAAGATCTTAGATACCCGGCTGCTAAGGCTCAGAACCAGATCCTCACCTATCCTTCAAAAGTTTGGACGAGGAGTATAGAATAGACATCTTTGTGTTCTATTCCGAGGATGCCGGAAAATTAGTCAAAAAAGTTTATGTGTTCTTGAGCAGTTAAATATTCTTCCCCCATAAATTTGAGAAGGCTTTTCATATAATTTTCGGGAAGGTCATGTAGGTGAACAGGAAGGACAAGGGGCGCATATCTGGCAGCTAACTTAGTGAATATTCCAGAAGGCAGTACTTGAAAGCCTATTGGATCTCCTGGGGTATTGCCCGCAGCTCCTGCACCTCCATGTGCAGCGATTAATGGATTTGAGTTTGAAGCTCAGAATGTGTGAGGAGAAGGCTCATGGAAATCTAGGGATAAAACCTTAGGGAAAGAGAACATATCATACGAGAGGGGAAGTGAGGACCTCTGTAGGGGCCTCTAGAATATCTTTTTCCTAGAATAGGAATAATTTTTTCTATAGCCCTTGTAGATGGTCTTCAACTATCTTTCCTTTAAACCCAATAGCTTGTAGCTTCAAATTTGGCCTCACCATCCACTTATTAATCTATGTAACATCAATTACCTTTATCTGTGAGATCTCTATCTGAATTTATTCCAAATCCTCTTTGAATTTTAATTGATGTTTACCAATATTAATTTCTCCTAATAAACCAGAGCAGTCGTCTCTTCCGATATTTAATGAAGCCTTATCTAAAAGATCAAAAATTGCTTGACAATCATCGTTAACCTCCTTTGTTATTTTTTTGTTTTCGGCAAGTCTTGCCTCCCAAACCTTGAGTATTACATCCTCTTCTATCTGTTCTGAAACATATAACTTATGAGTCTTTCCAATTTCTTCTTTTGCTGAAAGAGTTACTACCCTTTGAAAGGTGGTTCTGGCTGCTTTTGTTTCTCTTTCTTTTAGGCGAATATTCTCCAAGGATCTGCTTGTTTCCTTAAAATAATTTTGAATAGTTTCTAACTTAGAGATCAATCCCTGTTGCTCTTTTTCTATTTTTGCATGAATTTCCAAAGCCTGGGCTTGAAAAGATTCCATTTCTACCACTTGATTTTGGATTGAACTCATCTTGTTCTGCAATTGTTTATTCACTTCCTGTTGTTGTAAAACTTGTGCTTGAGTGACTTTTATTTTATGATTTGATTCCTCTAAGCTTGTTTTCATCTATTGAATTT
>SNQJ01S0146255.1:1984-14179 GCA_010110895.2 Picea sitchensis
AGGGCCAACCACGTGAAGGTGGAAGCTCATATGGCCCCTCCCCCCCCTCACATCGCTCTCAATTCCCCATACCCAACAAATGATTTTCTTTATATATAAAACATATAGACATTCATGCATAACTAGGGTAGTCATCAAAACATATGAACATATAAACATTGAAGTATATGAACATATAAACATCGATAAACATCCAAATACAAGTCATGTATTTATACATCTAATTTTTCTTTGATTTATGTTTTTTTTACATTCATAAAATTGACAATTGGGGTATCATAATCATCCAAGGACATTGTATTTCGTGTGCCCTATCCTTATATTGTTTGTGTTTCTATGCGCTCATGTACCATGCTTTTGGTACGTCTCTAAGAAGGGCATCGAGACATTTGTTCAGGGTCGTGAACTGCAACAACAAAAATGATCATATCGATATGTTGAAATATAATTGCAATAACTAATTCATTATTTTGATTAACATTACACTATTGTTCTTTACCTGTCTGTGTAGCTGTGACAGTTGGTGAATTAATTTATTGTCCACTTGGTTCCTCTCGCAGTTCACCTTCCTGAGCTACATGCTCTTCAATTTTGAGAAGATAATATATAAGTATACGTTAGGAAATAAATATCTACAATCACAGTAAATATTTCTAATTCTGAAGCAAACATACCGGAATGGGTACTCTGCTCTCCACTATCATTGAACATGTGCACCCTTGTATGACATGGTGTCTGTTGAATACCGCTAGATTCACTACTGCGGTAGCATTGTTACTTGAAAACAAACAAAAATACTTAGTAAATGGTGATATAATAAAATATGAATAGACTTTACAATGACTAGCAATTGCAATTTCCTTATTCATTTGAATTACTTGCATGGCTGGGGAGATAGGAGTCTGGCCCAATCTTTTTCTATATTCAATCACACTTTTAAAAATGTGCTTGTAACCAAGCTTTAGGTCCTCCTTGGTGGCAACAGTTTCGAACATATTTAAATGCAATGAATAACACCATTAAAAATACCAATAACAAAAACATATATTTTTTCGCTACTGTTAAATAAATATTAACCATAGTTAATCACTTAAATCTTACGATTCAAGCTTTTAATTTTCCATAGCCACCCTGGCCTAGTTTATGATGCCCATGTTTTTCCACTCTAGCCTTGGTTGCTTTGGAGGTGACTGGTAGCCTACATATGGAATTTTTGAAAAAAAATAGATATCGGAATTGTTACTTAAAATAGGAAAGAAAAACATAAATGATCATATTTCACTGATAATATGACATGTGTTGTACCTTGCTTGACCAGCTCGTGGATGTCTTCCTTGTTTTTTAAACAAGTTCTCCTTTGCATCCTCTATTAGGGCCTTCCACTCTTTCTCTCGAACCATAAGAGGGCACTCGTTCTTGAGGTCTAATTGCAATTTCTCCCTATACTGGGCCCTGGTATATTTTAAATTCTCGTCGACTAACTTTGTAACCACTTTCTTGTTGAAAGTGTTTCCGAACAAGTTTACCATGTGGCCTATTAAATCATCTTTCTTTTTGCTATCTTGGCCATTCCACCATGTGTGAATGGTGGGGCCAAACAACTCCAATGCTTTGTCATTTAAATTTCTATAGAAAACATTGTTTCCTACAGAAACATATTATCCATTAATTTATAATAATTTCAACAAATGTCCATTTCAATTTCATGAAAAAAATGAATCAATTAATTAACAATTACCTACAATATTCTGAATCTTGATCAGAACACATGCATCATCTACCACAAAGGTGACATCTAGTTATCTAGTGCTTTTAATTCATTCTACTCCATGCATAATAGTTTCCTCTCCATCTACAGTACGTTCCTCTCCAGATTCATGTGGAGTCCCAGGCTCTGGATCATCATGCTCTGGCGTGTCATGCCGGTCAAAATCATTGCACTCATAAATGGATTCGAGGGGAACCTCAGGAGGCTCACAAATCCTCACTTGCACTTTGCTATGTCAACATTTGTTTTGCATTGGACCATCACTGCTACCTATAGCAGTTGCAGAATGGGTAGGTTCCCGACGCACGGGGTTTAAAAACAAACTCCTACAAATGGAAAACTTTACTTTATCAGATCATATAGAAACTATAAAACAAAAAAATGGATATGAAATTGTCATAGCTGATTAAAATATGTGAATATGCCACTTACCCCAAAATTAGTTATTGTATTTTGTAGCTCTACAATTCTTGCCCTGTCCTCCTGTGTCAGGGGTCTTTTGCTAAGAAAACCTAGATATTCTATGTTAGACTTCTTCAAGGCCTTCATTACAATTTTCATTGGGTCAGTGGAATACAATATTTCATCCTCATCAATATCCTCAGTGGGAGCCTTCCCAAGTTGACCATGCCACAATACATTGATGAATAAAATTAATGAGATGAACTTTAACATTTGAGAAATTTAGTTATTGTAGTCATAAATTATTACTGTATTTAAAATTTACCTGCGGAGGCACAATGGGTGCCTTTCCATGGTCACCCTAGACAGATGTAGTGATGCAGGAGTATTGTAAGCAGGCAGTCAAGCAAGTGTAAAGGCAGGAGACAACTGGAAAATCACCAGCGCACATTTTGAAATGTTTTGAAGATTAATAAATGTATATTAATGTAATAGCTAGGGGAAGCATAATTACATTTATATTTTGGAGTTATGAACAGATCTGGAGAAATTACTCTCATCTGTCGGATGTAATAGGAATTTAAGTATGTTAATGTAAGGTAGGTGGATGTAATTTAATAGATTATACAATTTAAGAGCGTAGGAGGGAAAACGGATATAGACACCCTCACCCTTGTATCATTGTATGAAGAACATTATCATCATTCAGATTTGATAAGTTGTAGAGCTATAGCAGAGAACTGTAGAGAAGAACCCACGTACATGAGCACTTGAGTTAATATATAAAGATTTGACTCAATTTTCATGGTGTTATGATGCTTATTGTTTACATTAGTTAAATGGTATGGTTACAGTTGTTTTGTTTCTCTGTTACGCATTTATCTCAATGTTGTATTGTGTGTAGGATTTCATATTGAGTGTATGAAGTCTGAGAGAGGAGAAGAATGATATTCAATTGTTTCTCTTCCTGAGAATTCCTACAAAGAGTGCAGTGAACGTCCACAAGGTGTGCGTTGACGAGGATCTAAGTTTTATCTCAGAAAGCTCAGGAGAGATATCATTGTTCTCATAACCAGCAGAAGTGCAGGTGAGACACAGAGCCGTGCAAGGTGTGTGCAGGCTGGTTGAAGCCTTAGAACTTACCAACTAAGGTGAAGGTTGAAGGACTATTGTTGCAAAGAGTGCAGAGGGTCGAAGACTCAAATAACCAGAGGTTATTTGAAAGTTGCGCAAGGAGTGCGAGAAGGATTCCTTTTGGAGGCTTGATTTTTCAAGTGAGAGATCAGGAGGGATAGCACCTTTGAAGTGTTCAAAGGGAGGTGGAGATTGAAATCATCTCACAGAATTCAAGTTCAGGTGGAAGGACGCCAAGTCATTTTGGCCAGAGATCCTTGAAGAAGAGTGAATGAACAGTGAAATTTCTTCATGGAAGAAGTGTTGAAATCCCGTGGATCGTTGGATCTTGCAGATCTGTGAGAAGGTTAAGGTTGAGTGTCTTTTATAGTTCATAAGCTTAGGAGGAGTAGTGATTGTTGTATGAGAAGCAACAGGAGCCGTTGATCCCCCTTTGGAGTGGAATTTCGACATTTCGGCAATTCCGAGGACAAGGAGTCGGGGCATTGTGCGTTGAAAACCCCAAAGTTGTGAAACACGATGTGTCTTTGGAGTAGGATTGTGGTTACAGAGAAAGCTGTCACATGGACCGAGATTTGGTTAGGGGCTAATCATCGTTGAGCCCATTTCAACATTTCGACATTTCGGGATGCGGGAAGTAGAGGAGGCCGTGATTTTGGAATCGAGAGTTTCAAACTCCCGGTACGTGGAATCCCGAAAAGGTCAGTATTTCAGAATTCGGGAATTCGTGCAACAAGTGATTTGGGGTCGAGAGTTTCAAAATCCTGGTACGTGGAATCCCGAAAAGGTCTCTATTTCGGAATTCAGGAATTGGCGCGACAAGTGGTTTGGGATCGAGAGTTTCAAACTCATGGTACGCGGAATCTCGAAAAGGTCATTATTTCGAAATTCGGGAATTGGTGCGACAAGTGGTTTGGGATCGAGAGTTTCAAAATCTTGATACACAGAATCTCGAAAAGGTCGCTATTTCGGAATTTGGGGAATCATAGGAGACGAGGAACAACTATGGGTTTTTCACTAGAGTCCCGAAAAAGATGAAATTAGTGGGAACATGTGGCGTGTACTCATCGCATTGGAAGAGTCAACCTTCGTTGAAAATTCACATTTTGGCATTTGCCAAGAGCTGTGGAAATACATCGAGACTCTCCAACTCCCGAAACCCGAAGTCCTTTGTGGCTTAAATAAAGAGTTTAATTAACCCTTGGTGTGGTTTTAGTGAAGATACTGCGCTGATCTCGGCCCGAGGGTAGGGAGTCTGCACCAGTTGTGGTATCAGAGCCTAGAACAAATTATTTGCTTTCTGTAGCAAAGAGAACGGAGAAAATTTTTCAACCATGCCACCGAGAAGAAGAGACAGGTAAATGCCTGATCCAGTAGTGGAAAGAGAAATGTGTGAGTTACGTGCCAGACTTGATGCTATGGAGACAACACAAAGGCGCACCGTCGACGCTGGGGATATCAATGAGGCTAAAAGTGAAAATGAATCTAGAAATGAAGGAGAAGAAGTTACAGTCGAAGATGCTGAGGAAGAATGCCCATTCAGGGTTGTTGCAAGGATAGATGCTAGAGAAAAAATGGACATTCTAGTGTATGAGGGAAACTTGAATGTTGAAGAGCTTCTAGACTGGATTATGGCTCTAGACAAATACTTCGACTACGAGGATGTCAAGGAAGACAAGAAAGTCAAACATGTTGTTACTAGACTTAAAGGGCATGCAACACTATGGTGGTATGAACTGCAGGCTGACAGACACTGCAAGGGCAAGCAGAAAATCAAAGGTTGGGATAGAATGGTTGCAAAGATGAAAGACAAATTTATACCCGGGGATTATCAAATCACCATGTTTCAGAGGATGCAGAATTTAAGATAGAAGTTGATGTTAGTGAAGGAATACACTGAAGAATTCTACAGGATAAACATCAGAGCAGGTCATCGAGAAAGTGATGATGAAAATGTTGCCAGGTACATGAATGGTCTGCGATATGACATTCAAGATGAGATGAGCATGATGACCATTCAAAATGTGGAAGATGCTTATCAGATAGCTCTGAAAGATGAAGAGAAGTTGAGCCGAAAGCAAGGTCAAGAGGTCGAGGTAGAAGTCAATCCGGAGGCAAAGCAATTGCCCAAGACAGAACTCAGAAACCTAAAGAAGAGGGGAAGAAACCTCAACCTCAACCTAAGAGAGGAGGAAGCTCACAGGGAAGGCAGTATGCTGATAGAAACACTTTTCCTCGAGCCAGAGGAAGAGGAAGAGGTAGAGGAGGTGAAGTGAAATGCTTCGTCTGTGGAAAAATTGGACATAAATCCTATGAGTGTCCAGATAAGAAGAAAGAAGGTGGTGAAACTCACATTTCCAAAGCTCAAGGACAGAATGTTGAGGCAAAAGAAGCTGAGGGTGGAAGATCCTTAATGATGAGGAAAGTTCTCTTGAAACTAGAGAAGGAACTAGAGAACTCGACCCAAAGAAACAGTCTATTTAGGATTGCTTGAAAAAATAAGGATAGAGTATGCAAGGTCATAGTGGACAACGGTAGCATAGACAATCTCGTATCTACAGAGATGGTGGAAAAGTTGGAGCTGGAGACTATTGTGCATCCAAGCCCACACAAAGTTTTGTGGCTACAAAAAGGACACCAGGTAAATGTCACTAAACAATGTTTAGTCGAATTTAAAATAGGAGGATATAAAGATGAAATATTATGTGATGTCATTCCCATGGATGTTTGTCATCTATTTTTGGGTAGACCATGGCAATATGACAGAAACGTGGTTCATGATGGGAGAAAGAACACGTACACATTGGAGAAAAATGGTAGGACGCACATGTTGTTGTCGATTAAGGATAAAGAGGTGAAAACAAAAATGAGCAACATTGTACTTCTCATGAGTGGGAAGGAACTTCTTAATGAGGTTAAGAAGAAGGAATACATGCAATTTATTGTGGTCAGGAAGCCCAAAATTGTTTTGACCAGTATGAGAATAGATGATCTACTAGAAGAAATTTAGGAGTTGCTGGGAGAATTTGTTGATATAGTGGTGGACAAACTACCTTGTTCGTTGCCACCTATCAGGAGTATAAGCCATCATATCGATCTTATACCTGGAGCCATTTTTCCGAACAAAGCTACATATCGGTTGACGCCATAGGAAAATGAAGAAGTTAAGAGACAGGTCCAGGACTTAATGGACAAAGGATTGATTCAAGAAAGCTTGAGTCCATGCGTTGTTTCGACAATGCTCATCCCAAAGAAAGACGGAGGCTGGAGAATGTGTACAGACTGAAGGGAAATCAATAATATTACCATGAGATATAGGTTTCCATTGCCAATGATGGATACGGTGAAGAAAAGACATAAATCTTTTCACTGGACGGAGGAAGCAGAGAAGAGTTTCAATCTGTTGAAGAAGAAGGTCACTGAGCAACCAATTCTGGTTTTGACGGATTTTGGCAAGACATTCCAGGTTAGGTGTGATGCAAGTGAATTTTCAATTGGAGTGGTCTTAAGCCAAGATGACAGGTTGGTCACATATTTTAGTGAAAAACTGAATGAAGCAAAGATTAAGTACTCCACATATGACAAAGAATTCTATGCAGTCATACAAGCACTGAAGAAATGGAGACACTATTTGGTTCCCAAGGAGTTTGTTTTGTACAACGATAATCACACTTTTCAATTTGTGACTCGATGGGAGAAGTTGAACCAAAAACATGCTAAATGGGTTGAATTCATGCAGAATTTTACTTTTATGATTAAGCATATTTCTGGAACTGCTAACAAAGTTGTTGATGCTTTGAGCAGGAAATGTTTTCTTATGCAGGAATTCAAAGTCAGGACTTTGGGTTTTGATAACCTCAAAGAAATGTATAGGGATGATCCAGATTTTAAAGAAGCATATGAGGCGTATGAGAATCTAGCTCTCAAGGATAGAAGCCAATGGACTAAATACATGATCCAGGATGGATTATTGTTCAGGGGAAATCAGCTATGTATTCCAAAATGCTCCATGAGGGAGAATTTGCTAAAGGAAAAACACAGTGGAGGATTGACCGGACATTTTGGTCATGACAAGACGTTCTCAAAGTTGAATGGCTCATATTATTGGCTAGGGATGAGAACAAATGTGAAGAATTTTTTGGATAGGTGCAAAATTTGTCAGCACATGAAAGGAAAAAGGTAGAACACAGGGTTATACCAACCATTACCCATACCTGAAAGGTCGTGGGATGCAGTGAGCATGGATTTTGTATTGGGACTACCAAGGACACAAAGAGGATGTGATTTGATCTTTGTGGTAGTTGACAAAATTTCAAAGATGGCACATTTCATACCATGCCAAAAAACCAGTGACGCAACTCATATTGCGAACCTGTTTTTCAAGGAAGTTGTCAGACTTCACGGTTTACCAAAGAGTATCGTTTCTGATCGAGATACCAAGTTCGTGGGACATTTCTGGAGGACCTTATGGAAGAAGCTGGGGAAAATTTTGTCTTTTAGTTCAATGTATCATCCTCATACAGATGGATAGACAAAGGTCGTAAATAGGAGCTTGGGAGATTTGATAAGGAGCTTAGTGACTGAACACCACAGTCAATGGGATCACATTCTTCCACAGGCGGAATTCGCTTACAATGATTCACTCAATAGAAGCACAGGGTAGAGTCCATTCCAGATTGTGTATGGAATGCAGTCGAGGGGAGTTTCTGAATTGAAAGATGCAGAACACGCCGAATTCAGAAGTGCTAGTGCAGAGGACTTTGCAGAAGGAATGAAGGAGCTCCATAGTCGATTTAGGGAGTGATTGCAGAGTTCAAGTCAAGAATACAAGAGGAGAGAAGATCAACACAGGCGAGAACTTCAATTTGAAGTTGGTTATTTGATTCTTGTGCATTTGAGGAAGGAAAGGTTCCCAAGGGGAATGTATAACTAGATGAAGATGAAAAAGATTGGACCATGCAAAGTCATAAGGAAATTTGGGGCAAACACATATGAGGTTGAATTACCCGATGGGGTTGGAATCTCACCTATATTCAATGTTGCAGATTTGTACCCTTACAGAGTTGCAGAAGCAGGAATGGAGGATGAGCAAGAAAAAGTTCAATGGACAAAACAAATGCCCGTAGCTAAAAATCCACAAATGGAAATCATAATTGACAAGAGGATTAGCAGAAAGACTAGGAGAAATGAGTATTTTGAATACTTGGTCAAGTGGAAGGGACATCCAATTGAAGATGCCACTTGGGAGGATGAAGCAACAATTCAAAGGCATGGATAGACCATGCAATAACTCATGAACATAAGTTCATGAAATATTTTAAGCGAGGGAGTACGATGCAGGAGCATCGTAAGCAGCTAGCCAAGCAAGCGTAAAGGCGGGAGACAGCTCGAAAAGCACCAGCGCACATTTTGAAATGTTTTGAAGATTAATAAATGTATATTAATGTAATATCTAGGCGAAGCATACTTACATTTATATTTTGGAGTTATGAACAGATCTGGAGAAATTACTCTCATCTGTCGGATGTAATAGGCATTTAAGTCTGTTAATGTAAGGTAGGTGGATGTAATTTAATAGATTAGACAGTTTAAGAGCGTAGGAGGGAAAATGGATATAGACACCCTCAACCTTGTATCATTGTATGAAGAACATTATCATCATTCAGATTTGATAAGATGTAGAGCTGTAGTAGAGAAATGTAGAGAAGAACACATGTACAGGAGCACTTGAGTTAATATATAAAGATTTGACTAAATTTTCATGGTGTTATGATGCTTACTTTTTATATTAGTTAAAGGGTATGGTTACAGTTGTTTTGTTTCTCTGTTACACATTTATCTCAATGTTGTATTGTGTGTATGATTTCATGTTGAGTGTATGAAGTCTGAGAGAGGAGAAGAATGAGCTTTAATTGTTTCTCTTCCTAAGAATTCCTGCAAAGAGTGCAGTGAACGTCTGCAAGGTGTGCGTTGACGAGGATCTGAGTTTTATCTCAGAAATCTCAGGAGAGATATCACTGTTCTCATAACCAGTAGAAGTGCAGGTGAGGCACAGAGCCGTGCAAGGTGTGTGCAGGTTGGTTTAAGCCTTAGAACTTACCAACTAAAGTGAAGGTTGAAGGACTATTGTTGCAAAGAGTGCACAGGGTCGAAGACTCAAATAACCAGAGGTTATTTGAAAGTTGCGCAAGGAGTGCGAGCAAGATTCCTTTTGGAGGCTTGAGTTTGCAAGTGAGAGCTTAGGAGGGATAGAACCTTTGAAGTGTTCAAAGGGAGGTGGATATTGAAATCATTTCGCAAAAGTCAAATTCAGGTGGAAGGACACCAAGTCATTTTGGCCAGAGATGCTTGAAGAAGAGTGAACAAATGGTGAAATTTCTTCGTGGAAGAAGTGTCGAAATCCCGTGGACCGTTGGATCTCGCAGATCAACCGCGACCGTGGCTAGATCGGAAGAGCGGTNCAGATCTATGAGAAGGTTAAGGCTGAGTGTCTTTTAGAGTTCAAAAGATCAGGATGAGTAGCGACTGTTGGATGAGAAGAAACAGGAGCCGTTGATCGCCCTTTGGAGTGGAATTTCAGCATTTCGGCATTTCAGGGTTCGACATTTCGGCAATTCCAAGGACAAGGAGCCGGGGCACTGTGCGTTGAAAACCCCGAATTCGTGAAACACGACGTGTCTTTGGAGTAGGATTGTGGTTACAGAGAAAGCAGTCACATGGACCGAGATTTGGTCAGGGGCTAATCGTTGTTGAGCCCATTTCGACATTTCGGCATTTCAGGATCTAGGAAGTAGAGGAGGCTATGATTTTGGAATCCAGAGTTTCAAACTCCCGGTATGTGGAATCCCGAAAAGGTCGCTATTTCAGAATTCGGGAATTGGCGTGACAAGTGATTTGGGTTCAAGAGTTTCAAACTCCCGGTATGTGGAATCCCGAAAAGGTCGCTATTTTGGAATTCGAGAATTGGCGCAACAAGTGGTTTGGGATCGAGAGTTTCAAACTCCCGGTATGTAGAATCCCAAAAAGGTTGTTATTTCAAAATTCGGGAATTGGTGCGACCAATGGTTTGGGATCGAGAGTTTCAAACTCCCGGTACGCGAAATCCCAAAAAGGTCGCTATTTCAGAATTTGGGGAATCATAGGAGAAGAGGAACGACTGTGGGTTGTTCGCTCAAGTCTCGAAAAAGCCAAAATTAGTGGGAACAGGTGGCATGTACTCGTCACATTGGAAGAGTCAACCTTCGTTGACAATTCACATTTCGACATTTGCCAAGAGCTGTGGAAATACATCGGGACTCTCCAACTCCCGAAACCTGAAGTCCTTTGTGGCTTAAATAAAGGGTTTAATTAACCCTTGGTGTGGTTTTAGTGAAGATCCTGTACTAATATCGGCGTGAGGGCAGGGGGTCTGCACCATGTAGTGGGTGATTTTCAAACACGGTCACCCTGGATAGATGTAGCGGGTGATTTGAAGACATGGTTACCCTGGACAGATGTAGCAGGTGATTTTCGAACACGGTCGCCCTAGACAGATGTAGCGGTTGATTTTCAGACATGGTCACCCTGGAAAGATGTAGCGGGTGATTTTCGAACACGGTTACCCTGGACAATAGTTGACACATTAAATCAATCAAAAAAAGTCATGAAATTCACCTGTAACATTTAAAAATTGAAAAATTGGAGTAATATTAGAAAAAAATAATGAAATTTCATAAATTTAGATGTTTTAGTCATAAGTTGCTACTGTATTTAAAATTTACCTGGTGAGGGACAACGGGTGCCTTTCCACGGTCACCCTGGACAAATGTAGTGGGTAATTTTGTGCCACAGTGCCCCTGGACAAATGTAGACACAATAAATCAATCAACAAAAGTTATGAAATTCACCTGTAACATTAAAAAAATGAAATATTGCAGTAATATCAGAAAAAAAAAAGAATGAAATTTCAGAAATTTAGTTGTTGTAGTCATAAGTTGTTACTGTATTTAACATTTACCTAGCGAGGCACAGTGGGTGCCTTTCCACGGTCACCCTGTATAGATGTAGCAGGTGATTTCCTGCCACGGTCAATATGGACAGAAGTTCACACAATAAATCAATCAACAAAAGTTATGAAATTCACCTGTAACATTAAAAAAATGGAATATTGCAGTAATATCAGAAAAAAAATAATGGAATTTCTGAAATTTAGTTGTTGTAGTCATAAATTGTTACTGCATTTAACTTTTACCTGCTGAGGCACAGTGGGTGCCTTTCCACGGTCACCCTGGACAGATGTAGCCTATGATATCTCACGGTCACCCTGGATAGATGTTGACACAATAAATTAATCAACAAGAGTTATGAAAGCAATTGTAACATTAAAAAAATGAAATATTGCACTAATATCATAAAATAAATAATGAAAAATGAAATATATGCAGTAAAAAATTGAAATATTGCAACGATAAACTGTAACAATGATTGATGAAAGGTTGAGTTGAATGGTATGTAAGATATTTACCCCCATAGCCGCACCCCTTCCATCTATTTGATTTAAGTTAATCGATCAACAACTCTTCACCTGGAACTATTGTTTTTGTTGCACATACAAATATACGATTGCCTTTGCGTTACTCAAATATGCAATTCAGTTTCTTAGTTTTTTCCACTGGTCATGTACTATTTATAAGGCCCGCAATGTTTCTAGTAGCTTTTAGCCTTCCATCAATACACATAGTTTCCCCTTTATTTTGAGTGTTATCTACTAGTTGTATATAATTTGCGGCAACTTCATATCTCTACATACTTCATGTATATATGACCAACATCAACCAGTGATTTTATTTGTATAATGGTCCGACATACTCCATCAATTCAGTTACAGTGCCATAGCCGACCTTTATGCCATC
>SNQJ01S0146255.1:31163-46186 GCA_010110895.2 Picea sitchensis
TTCTATAGGATAAAATTAGTTTACCTTAAAAATCGCCAAAATTTTATAAAAACTATATAAAATCCTTATAAATTTGAATATTTTTACAAAAATATTGCCAAACATTTATAGTTGGCATATGAAGGATTAGTAAGATTCGCCAAGGATTCTACATTTAAAAATAAATTTCCATCCTTAAAATCACCCCTGCATCTGATACACTGGTTGTTGTTTTGTTACAAAGAAATGTAGAATGGTTAGAGCAACCTATTTCCTTTCTCAGCAGAGCATTGAGGGATGTAGAAACAAGATATGATATTATGGAGAAGCAAGCTTATGCTTTGGTGAAATACCTCAAGGATTTTAGGGTCTATATTCAGCATTCAAAAATTATTGCATATGTCCCCTCGGCCTCAGTAAAGGAGATTTTGATCCAACCTGATATTGATGGGAAGAGAAGCAAGTGGATTGCCAAAATTCTGGAGTTCGACCTGGAAATAAAACACACCAAATTGGTGAAAGGCCTAGGTTTAGCCAGGTTACTAGCTGAGTCGAATTGCAAGGCATTGGGGGTAAATTTCATGAATATAGACTCAGAAAATCAACAAACTAGGATTGTTGGTGAATAATGTCATGTCAACCCCAACTTAGCATAATGCACTTGGTATAAAGACATCATATACCTCCTGCAGAAGTTGAAGCCTCCCGATGGTTTGGACAAAAACAAGGCGAGAGATTTGAAACTCAAAGAAATCAAGTATTGTATCATTGATCAGGTGTTGTACTAGAAGGACCCTCTGGGAGTTCTGTTGAGATGTTTGGACCCACAAGAAGCCCAAAGAGAAATGATTGATTTTCATGACAGCTCACGTAGGGGACATCATTTTTGGAGGACCACAACATATAAGATCCTTAGAGCTGGGTATTTTTGGCCCAATCTTTTTACTGATCTGGGTGCAAAGATTAGAGCTTGTACCAAGTGTCAAAAGTTTTCTGGAAAGTAGAAGCTCAAATCTTTTCCTTTGAAGCTTGTAGCAGGTTCTGAACCTTTTCAACAGTGGGGTATTGATTTCATTGGAGAAATCCACCTAGCCTCAAGTGGCTACCACAGGTGGATTTTGATTGCCACTGATTATTTTACCAAATGGATAGAATCCATCCCTACAAGGAGTGCCTCTCACAAAGTAATCATAAGTTTCCTTGAAGACATCATGTCCATATTTGGATGTCAAAACATGATCGTTACAGATAATGTTGCCTCTTTCAGGGCTGAGCCATTAAATAATTTGTGTGAGTAGTATGGGATCACACTAGTCCATTCTAACCCCTACTACCCTCAAGGAAATGGCTTAGAAAAGTCTTCAAACAAGAGCCTCATAAAGATCATCAAGAAGTTGTTAGAAGACAAAAATAAAGTCAGGGATTCAAAGATGAAGTTTTCATTATGGGCTAACATAGTTACCACAAAAATATCACTAGGCATTTCTCCTTTCCAGCTGGTGTATGGAATTGAGAAAATATTTCCTACTCAACTTGCTTTTCCTGTGGTGAAGTTCCTCCAGGACTACCAAGGAGAACCTGATGACATGGTCAGGAGGATACTACAGCTGGTAGAAGTGCAATAGACCAGGGAGAAACTCCTTGATAAAACACAAGACCATCAACAAAAAATAAAACATGTCTTTGATAAGAGCGCAAGAAAGGAATATTTCCAGCTGGGAGATCAGGTTCTCAAGTGGGATGCCCCCAAACAAGACCAAGGAAAACATGTCAAATTTGAAGCCTTGTGGATTGGTCCCTTCAAAATTTCTGAGATATTCCCAAATAACACTTATACATTGTAGACTTTGGAGGATTTTGAGGTTTTAGGTGGCCCTATCAATGGGCATTTTTTGAAGAAATATTTTGTTTAGGACGTGACCAACATTCCACCATTGTAAATACCACTCATGTTTTGTTTTGATTTTTAATTTTTTGTTTTCAATAAGAGACCCCATAACCCAAAGAAAAGGAAATGGAGCTATGCGTTCTTGGAAGCTCGCAGGGAGCATGCCATCCCCTATGGAGCCAAATTTTATCACATGAACTTTTCAGATTCTTGTGGGTTTGTGGTTTCTACCTAAGTCTATAATTTTTGCCCCGTCTCTCTCCTTTTTGTAGACCAAATCTTAAGTTTTTCCCCCTTCGGCTTGTAATTTCTTTCTCCATTTTCCCTCATTCGTTTGAACGTCCTTATTTTTCCTTGTTGTCTTACCTGAGGAGTCTCGACCTTAATATTTTTGTTTTCTCTAAGGATGATCACTTTTCTCTTTGTCTTAGTCACTCATCCTTTGTCTTTCTGAGCCCCCAACCAGTCATCCAAGTCTTTATTTATACAAGACGCAATCGTGGGCTCAAGGTGCAACACTCAGAACGACCCATTCATGACTCGAATCAAGAAAACATGCAAGCTTAGCTCCCAAAAGCTAGGATTCCATGTAGAGTTCAGATCGACGGTTCACGGGTGTTCGGAATCGAAAAGTTGCTTAAATATTAATGCTGGAGTAAAGGCCCAAGATCAAAGGTAGAGCAAAGGTTAAATCCAGGCTATAGATCTCATTAGGAGATATCAACGGTGGAAAATTAGCATGGGAGTCGGTAGTTCGAAATGTTATTAAATTTGTTCGTCAATGGTCTGAAGTCCCGAAACCTGAAATTAGCATGGGTCGTTCAATCCAGCAGTATGCGTGGTGCCAGATCCAAGCTGCGAAGAAAGTCATTTTGGGAAAATGGAACTGAAGGATGCAGAATTTTCCTGAGTGTCAAAGCACTAAAGTGCCGAAGCCTACAAAGTGTTGAAGTACCAAAGTCCCGGGGTCCCGAAGCGTGAAGTGCAAAGTGAATCTGGACCATCTAATCCAGAAGGGAACGTGGTGATAAATCAATAGATTCATAGTTTTGCGAATCATAGGTTTGTTGGGAGTGATGCAAGAGTTTCCTGCAGCGCGAGTTTGCGAAGCACTCAGAGAGTGGGCTCAAGGTCATATGGAAGGAAGGTCCAAAAGGAAAGGTTGGCACCCATCACATGGAGATGGCCGATTCGGGGTTCCGAAGAAGTAATCGTGGCTGTCAAATTCAATGCAAGTCTGACTGTCGATCTGAATAAGGCCATTTCGCAAGTTCAAGCATCGGGATATTTGGAATCCAGTGGAGTGGAGACTCTCGAAAGATGAAATCCCAAATAGCCTTTAGATATGAGCCCCAGGTCATGGCCCAAGGTCACATTGAATAAGGAGTAGGTAAACAGGGGCTATCCCCTGAGCCCTGGAGAGCCAAATGCATGGCGGTCGTCAGCACAGACAGGTGGCACCCTTATAGTTTTGACACGTGGCACCATTTTTAAGCATTCTCAGACATGCCTCTAGCCTGTTTTCGAGTGACACCTATCAAATTCTCTTTCCTAACACATCAACATGGTGACATCAGGTTGCCACATCATATAATCCTCTGGGAGGTGTTATTTTTCAACGTCAAAAAGTAGCGTCCTCCCTCCAGGGCATAGTTTGTAGGATTCTAAAGTTGGCGGGTGGTTAAGCTAGGTAGTGGCACTAAATCTAGCAAGTGCACCCAGATCTCATATCGGGACTAGATCTATAGCCACAGTTCATTGTGGGGATGCAACATGCTCAGGTGATAATTTTCTTGAGTGGTCCCACAATTGAAACCATGGTAAGGTGAAAGTGCTATGTGGCGAAAGGTGGTGGATTGCGGGCGCAAAAGTGGTATGAACCCAAAAGACTTTTGAGTAGCCCCGCAATCACATGTTTATATGGCATCCTATCTTAGAGTAGCACGTGGCTTCCCCTTGAGGTTTAAGTCTCGTTGAGTCCCCGAGGAAAAGCAGTTAATGGAAGGCATGTCGGGTGGTTGAAACCTTGACTCACTTAGTAATTAGAAGTATGGAGGAGCAGGCCATGGAAAACAGAGTTTTCAGCCCGAGGTACCCCTATGGACAATTTTTTTTGTAGGCCCATGCCAATCTGATCTTGTGTCTGATAGAGGGATGCACACTCAGTCTGATAGAAGAAAGCACAAATGAAAGGTTTTGATTGTAGTAGCCAGGTCACACTCCTGGTATTGGTGGACTGTTCTGAGTATAAATAGGTAGTTTTGATATTTTGTTAAGGTAGTTAAATGGTTGAGAAGAGATCCCTATTTTGTAATGTTTCGATGCCAAAATTGTTCTCTGGTTATATATAATATTTGAGACTTTCATATTAATAGAAGTCAACCTCTTTTCATCTCTTTGTAAAAACTATGATAAAACACTCGGGCATGGAGGATCTAGTCGAAGGTTGTTCTGCTATTGTAATGTAGGTTTGATTGCAACGATATCATGACCAGTTTTAGTCAGCTTCTTTGTGATCTTTTTCCCTCTTACATTGAATGGCTCGGGCATGGAGGATCCAGTCAAGTTGTGGTAGCTACATGGTGATGTAGGTTTGATCATTGTGTTGTTGTGACTTTATTGTTTGGACATATTTCAGTGTATGAAACTTGAGCTTAAGAGTGATCTTGAGTCTGAGTTTTTCTTCTCAAAGATTCTTTGAAGGCCCGATGCCCATAGCAGTATTGTCCACCTTTCTTACTAAGTCTTCCCTCTGCTCACATTTAAACCCAATTCACTGACTGAATTTAGTTGTGGCCCTCACTTCCCTATGCATTTCTTCTCCAGTTATGTGTTGAACATCATTCATATATTGAGTTTTGTCCATTGACCTCCACTCATATAAAACCAACATCCACCAAAAAACTATGATGGGTACTAGGCTCATCCTCCTTCAATCCGAGGGTGACTATCAGTGCTAACAATTTCCATTCCATATATGGCATATTACAATACCCATATATTTGTGCCTTCTTTTTTTGGTTTGATTTATTTTTTTAAGAACCATTAATGACAAATGGCATTTAAACATCCCATAAATCCTGTGGATATAAACAACATATTGAATCTTGGAGTATTTGGTAGGCACGAGGATTTAGGCACCAAATCTTCAACATATCTCGTTTTTTAAAACAAGTGTATGCCAACTATATAAAAAGTATATCACAAGTGTTGCATGTAGCATAGTCGGTTGGCACTCTAGTTGTAAGTTGTTGTGTTGGATGAGGTCTCGGTTTCAATTCCCACGGAGGAGGAATGAAACCAATTTTGAACCCATGCTCTATTTGATCTAATCCAAGGTGCCACATGGCACCATTGGATTGGGCCATGTGGCACTGTCTAGTTGGACCATCCATCCAACTAACTCGCACAGTCACCTGCCAACTCGACTGCCCAGTCTGCTACTGCCACAGGTCTACCTCCGCCACTGCCACATGTTCTACCTATGCTGCCACGTGTCATATTAAAGAGATACCATGTCACCTTTGACTGTTACCTTTTTACTTGTTTGGGAAATGCTTTAGACTGCAATAACTTTCGCATACAGACTCAGATTTTCTATCCATTTACACCACTAGAAATATTACGACGAGCACTTCGCGATGGTGTAGATTTCATGAGCATTGGAGAAATTTTGTTTTTGAGCATTTCAGATCCTCTTGGATCAACTGAGGTGATGTGGTGGCTAGGAGGTGGTAGGGTGCCAACCCCCTACAATGATGTGTTCTTCCATTGGTGGTGACAATAGATATTTTCGATCGATGACTATCCTTATGAGGGGATAGACTACCGATGGGACTGTGACATGCCATTTCCATCGAGATCCACCTTTGGAGAGATCAATGAGAATTGTTTTTTATATATTTTAGTTTTTTGTGTTTTTCAATTTGATAAATACAAACAAAAATGAAAATATTTTTGTATGGTATCATGTATTAACAATTATTTATTTTACATAGACGTAGGTCCATCAAAACCAAACGGATATTCACAACATCAATGCAAGGGCCGAGGAGATGAGATGTTAGGAGGGGACGTAAAGAGAGTTTTCCACAATGTGTAAGGAAACCTGTCTCATCTGATGCAGATGCAGGTGGTGGGTGTACCCCGTGTGTGGATGAGAGTCTTTCGTCATCTTGCAAATCCCATAGTGAACTATCATGACACACATCTTGGACCTCAAGCATAGATTCCATGGTAATGTGATGTACCAGCCGTATATGTATTTCGAGGGATACAAGCCTAGTTTTGTAGGATGAAATATACAAATATTTTGGTCTTCAGATTTACTTGCATATCTTGCAATGGATGAATGTATGAATGTTTGTTTTCTTTACTTAGTTATGTGACAAATTCCAAACTAAAATATAATTAGCATATGCATCAGATACTTGATTAGAACTTCTAGGGATGTGATTATAAGTAACAAAATCAAAATATCGTTCCAAAAGTCATACCTGCAGGAAATGTCAGAGTAATGCAGGATCTTGTATCCTGTAACTACCGTTCAATTGACATACAACTAACTGGTAATCCAGGTGAACCGCTAAATATCGAACACCATGTGAAATTGTGTTGCATAATAGCTCTATAATGGTGTTATACTTATCCACATTATTCGTTGATGTCTCCAGACAAACGCCACCTGAAGACACCAGTTTTCCCTCGGGTGAATAGATAACCCAAGCGACAAAATCCATGTTCTACATATGATGACTGACATTGTCTGTGAATGCTAATAACACTGAATATTCTGTTGACATCTTCCAACCAATGGAAAAATAAAAAAGAAAGTCGGTGACACAAAAGAATAAAGAGAGAAATATATACACTAGCATACATTAGTATACAAAGGCCAAGCTCGACTTCAAAGGCTCAAGCATAATACATTTTAAGGTAGAGCCCATTTTTGGGCTCGTCCATCACAATCCCTTCACAATATTCTAACTCATATTATTCTTTTTCAAGGAGACATCTCACAATGTAAGGATCGTGCCACATGGGATTGAAATTTCCTGCCCCAAATGGTTCTTTAGCTTGGTCATAGAGAAGAACCAAGTCACCCTCAGCGTATTTCCAGGGACAAACAGACTTATCATACTATACCTTAACACATCATTTATTTTCCTCGATGGCTATAGTGGCATCTCAACACTTCTCATAGAGTTTCTCTAAATGTACAAGCAGTTCTTTGAGATCGGGCGTGTTAGGTAGGATCTCGACAACCAAATTAAGAGAAGGGATTTTTCATTCAATAGGAAGGATCGACTCCACTCTGTGGACTAACTAAAACAATGAGAAAATGATGGAAGTACTTATTTTGGTTTGGTAATCCCATAGTGTAGGGTAAAGAATCACGTTCAAGTTAGATTTGCTATACCTGGTAGTCTTTTGAAAAATTATTTTGAGATATTTATTCACGACCTCTACTTGTCCATTTTCGTAGGGATAATAGGGGAAATAATGATTGTGTGTAAACCCTAGTTTTGATGCTAACTCTGTCATCATCTCATTCTGGAAGTGACTTCCATGATCAGTCAAAATATCCTTTGGGATTCTGAACCGATCTATAATATGATTGAATACAACAAATGATGCAGTATCACCATCGGATTTAATGGTAGGCATGGCCTCATACCATTTAGTAAAATAATCCACGGCCACAATAATATGATGGTGCCCCCCAGCCGAGGTTGGGTTACAGTCCATGAAATCCACCCCCCACTTGGTGAAGGGACCAAATATAATGATTTGGTGTAGAGGGGAAGTTCACAAGCGCATCTTTAAAGAAAACACTTGGCAAGGGTGACACTTCTTGACCTCCTCAATGCAATATTTAAAAATTGATGGCCAAAAATAATCAACTCGCAATATCTTTTGGGTTGGCACAAGCCCAGATAAGTCACCACCACATTCCCCACTATGACCGTCATTGATAATGGCCTCAGTCTCCTCATGAGTCAAACAACGATGTAAAATATTATCTACCAAGAGAATATATAATTTTTTGTTGATAATGAGATAGTTTTTGGCCTGATGGCATATACATGGTCAGTCGTCTCACGAAAGATGATAGGGAAGATTCATAGTTTGAAGGTAGATTAAAATATCTCCATACCAGGGGTATGAAGGCGAGATAAGGAATATTTTTTCATCAATGAATTAATCATCATGAAAAATATCCTCATATAACTGAAGGAAGTTTGACATCAGTTCCGCAAAAACTAGTGACTTCTTTGATTTTGCACAGGAAAAATCAAGATACATTTTTTGCAAAATAAAAATCCATTTATTGTATTTCCACCCTATGATATGCCTTGTAAGTATGTAGTGAAATGGATTGATATAAAAAACCATGATATTCTTGCAGAGTAAGATATAGCAACGTGGTCTCTAAACTGCATGCATGACTTCTAAGGATAACTTCTCTACATGCGAGCACTTAAGTTCAAGACCAACTAGATTTCGGATAAGGTAAAGCAGGAAATATTTGTTGTTGTATGGGGGATTCAACAAAGGTGTCGATACCAAGTATTTATTAAGAGCATCAAAGGAATCCTAGGCTCACTCATCCAATATGAATGGAGTATCATTTTTCAAGAGACACGTGAAAACCTTAGTTATGTTGGCATAGTTGGCTACGAAACAATGTAGGAATTTATCCTTCCCATGTAAACCATAAAGTTGTTGAATATTGTGTGGGGTGGCAATCGAAGTATTTCCTCAACCTTCATAGGTTCCACCATGATCCCATGCTTAGAAACTATGAATCCTAACAGGCATCTAGACCTAACATAAAATATTCATTTGTGAGGGTTCAACCGAATGTGATAATAGTGACATCTTTCAAATACTAGTTCAAGATGAATCTAACGATCTACCCTCTTGCAAGCATGAGCAAAAATATCATCTATATAAGATTCAAAAATATGCTTACGATTGTGAAACACGAAGATTGATACAGGAGCATCGCTCCATCTCAACATGCGCCAGCTAATCAACACATGTGGTGCACATTCAAGCAAGGAGAGGCGCTTCCCTCTCATTTTTTCCTTGAGAATCCAAGGCATGATCTAGGAATTAATTGAAGACAAGATGGAAGAGCCAAATCGTTCTTTCACACAAGCTGGAGATAAGGTCGCCATTAATAGGCTGACAACATAATGGATCTTCATCCGATTTGGAGAATAATTGCCATCATTGTAATTTGACCTTTCGATAATCCTTAGGGATGGTGATTTGACACCATTTGTTAGCTTGCGAGGGAAGCTCCCAGAGCCCCTCTTGTATAAATATTTGTATTATAGGCAAAGTAGGGGTCGGTTGGTTAGTTTGAATTGGATAGATTGAGTTGTAGGAGAAACATAGAGGGTCGAGACTCAGTTGTATCTCGGACTCCACCATTGTAATTTGGCATTCCACCATTAATAGAAAATGACAGTTTTTCCTGTTTTATCTTTTTGTGTAATGGATGTTGTGTTGTGAATGTCTTTTACATGTTTTTGAACTGTAGATGGATGTTAGAAATCGTCTGCAGGGATAGAGATACATTTTTCTATCCACGAGTGTGTTAGATTAAGTCTGGTTCTCTAGGCTAAGTGCAAGTTATGCACAAAAAGGATGGAAAACTATGTAAGTCGACACAAGGAGTGCGGGTATGAACTCAGTGGAGTCAGAAGAGAGGCTTACAGGAGGACACGACAACTTAATTTACAGACTCAGGTAGAAATTTCAACGTGGTTACATCCCTTGAAAATAAAGACTGTGTGGAGACAGACACAATGCAGAGTTACTAAACACTCTAGAATACTCTTCTAGGAGGGCATCGAGCTTGCGTGAGCATACCCAGGAACTACACGGTTGAGGGTATGAAAGAATCCCAGAATTGTTGAACATTCTAGTGAAGGAAGGTTTTGCAAGAAGTGCATCAACAAAGGAAAGGAGATGCCTTAAACTTTCCATAAGGCCAAGGGAGAAGCCGTCGAAGAATCAAGCCAATGCAAGGAGTGTGTCTAAGGTGTTTAGGATTTGACCTTATAATCTCATGAGGAAGGGCAAGAAATGAAGATGATGGTAAGAGAATATCACAGAGGAACTTGAAACCTTGGAGGTTTTCAAGCCGAGCAAATTCACAGAAGGAATTGTTTGTAGAACTCTGCAAGGAGTGCAGAAAGAGTTTCGAGAACAGTCTAAGTCTCTAAAGGGAAATTGTGCTAAATGCACAAAGGAGTCAAGGAATTATTGGAGTCTAGAAGATGGAGAAATTATCCATCATCAAGGAGGAGACAGGTGGTAGAAGATCGATAGGTTCAGGAGAAAGAACTTTGAAATGTTTGCGGGAGTGAACAAGGATCTTTGCGAAGTCGCGAAGAGCGATATCAATCCAGGTCATTGGATATGGAAGGATGCATGGCAGAGGATCAATGCATCACTGGTTCGTAAGTTGGAAGGAGAAGAGTCGAGGGGAAACAAGAATCGTGAAATCTGAACTCGCGATTTGATCACAACCATTGATCGCGAGAGGAACGAGGACCGTAGATCTGGTCCCGAAGCATTCACCGATTCAAAAATCAGAAAATGGAGGAAGCAGTTCCCTAAAGTATCAAAGTGCCATATCGCGAAGGGAGTTGATCCACAGTCATAGTCTGTAGTCATATCAATAGAGTATCTTAACAGCGAGAGCTAATGTCATCGGTGCAAGAGATGGAAGCGTTGAGAAGAGGGTCCGCAGGTACCGTATTGTGGGTGCCGAGGAATAGAAGGGGACCTGTGTTAAGTTGAAATTGGTTCCATCAGGACCCTGACGAGTCATTCGACTTGATGACTTGAACGATCCTAAATCGGGAGGTCGTGCCATCCCTTTGGAGAGGGGGGAGGTTGGTGTCACATGGTATCAGAGAAAATTTCCATCTGTAGATTTCATATGAAGGAGAGGCTAGAGATGCTCTCAGTTGTAGAGTGAGAAATAGATTGCCAGGAGGGTAGGTAGAAGGTGAATATCGCCATTGATGGTCATAAGCATGGTCAAGGAGAATTCCAGTCGTAGAAGAGAAAAGCGGAGATGGACAAGGAGCTCAATGAAATATGAGCGTAGATGGAGAAGATTGCATTCAAGATGCAATAGGAGTCAAAGGTATGTTGGACATATGAATGGCCTTTGAAGAGACCATCCAGATGGCCTATTTAGAAGTTGTTGGCCAGGAGGCAGCAAAAGATGTTAAAAAGGTGGTTGAGGCATGCTGAAAACCTCAGTCATAAGGGAAAGAGATCTGGTAAGAGGCTCATAGATTTCCTGGTGGGAAATGAGCAGGGATCAATGGATCTCATATACTACCAGGTGGGCAGAGGAGACATCCCAGATTACCAGGTGAGCAAGGGAGAAGAGATGAGCTCAGTGGAGAGTTCATGGACATATGAAGAGGAGGCAGGAGAGAGACCTTACTCAGATGGAGATTCATGCAAAACTGTGAACTGCGTGAATGAAGATGATGAGTTGTTAAAAAATTTCATAATGGCATAAGAGGAGGATCAGAGAGATGTTCTGATCATTGGAGGAGTCAAAATATTCCTACCAAGCAACTGATGAGAGGCTAGCACAAATGTTGTAGAGGTGACAGAAGGACAACCAACAGAGACTGTCATGTAGGAAAAGGAATAGATAATTATGTTTGTCCTGATGGAAGGAGAGGAGCATTCAACAAAATCACTCGACATTTTCAGCCAAGGAGCTGGACTGGAAGAAACTGCAACAATGTAGCCTGCAGCAGAAGAGGAAGCAAACAACGTAGACCTTGCTGGTCTGTGTGAAGAATTAGAATCTCTTGAGAGGAGAGTGGTAGTGCAAAGTGTTCACATCCAACAGGATAAGTTGGAAGCAGATGAAGGACTACACCAACATGAGGAGCAGTTGGAGGAAGATGAAATGGGAACAACCGAAGGACTGACAGGAGAAAATCTGTCAGGAGAAGTGGTAGTTGAGAAACAATTAAGTGATGAGGAGCCTGCAGAGGTGAATATTGTAGTCAAGTGGAAAGGTAAGGAAACAAAGGAAGAATATGTATTGGGAGGTCAGTGTGATTTTCCCATCAACAAGGAGGGAGTGCAACGAACTAGTCTGCAACAGAGGAACCAACCGATCGAGCAGTTGGACAAGGTGATCGAGGAGATCAGAGAGATGATGTTGAGGTCAACAAGAGAATCAATCAGTAAGAGGAAGTTGGGTGACATAATACCTTCACAAATAATGGGGATGATGTAGGAGTATCAGTGGCGAAGGAGAGGAGCCAAGAAACAGCTCCAAAGGAAATTTTGGGATCCAAGTGGATTTCAGCCACATTGGAAAGCTCATGAGCAAGATCTCATGATTTTTTCCACTCTGTAGTATGATGCATAAGCATCGGTCCATATCAACACGCGCTAGCTAATCAATATGTGTGGTGCGCATTCAAGGAAGGAGAGGCACCTCCCTCTCAATTTTTCCTTGAGAATCCAAGGCATGATCCATACATTAATTAAAGACAAGCTGGAAGAGCCAAATTGTGATTTCTCACAAGCTGGAGATAAGGTTGCCATTAATAGGTCGATGACAAAATGGATCTACATCCAACTTGGAGCAGAATTTCCATCATTGTAATTTGGCCTTTCGATAAGCCTTAGGGATGGTGATTTGACACCATTTGTTAGCTAGCGAGGGAAGCTCATAGAGCCCCTCTTTTATAAATCTTTGTATTGTAGGAAAAGTAGGGGTTGGTTGGTTAGTTGGAATTGGATAGATTGAATTGTAGGAGAAACATAGAGGGTCAAGAATCAATTGTAGCTCAGACTCCGCCATTGTAATTTGGCATTCCACCATTAATAGAAAATGATAGTTTTTCCCATTTTATCCTTCTGTGTAATGGATGTTTTGTTGTGAATGTCTTTTAAATGTTTGTGAACTATAGATGGATGTTAGAAATCATTTGTAGGGATAGAGATACAATTTTCTATCCACAAATGTGTCAGATTAAGTCTGGTTCTCTAGGCTAAGTGCAAGGAGTGTGTGACAGAGATGGAAAACTAGGTAAGTTGACACAAGGAGAGCAGGTCTGAACTCAATGGAGTCAGAAGAGAAGCTACTAGGATGGCATGCCATATTAATTTACAGACTCGAGGAGAAATTTCAAGGTGGTTACATCCATTGAAAATAAAGACGGTGTGGAGAGAGACACAATTCAGAGTTACGTAACACTCTGGAATACTCTGCCAGGAGGGCATTGGGCTTGTGTGAGCATACCCAAGAACTACACGGTTGAGGGTATGAAAGAATCCCAGAATTGTTGAAAATTCTAGTGAAGGAAGGTTTTGCAAGAAGTGCATCGACAAAGGAAATGAGATGCCTTAAACTTTCCATAAGGCTGAGGGAGAAGCCATCGAAGAAATGAGCCAACGTAAGGAGTGCATCTAAGGTGTTGAGGAGTTCACCTTATAAGCTCAAGAGGAAGGGAGAGAAACTGCCAAGAGGGAAAGAGAAGCTCACAGAGGAACTTGGAACATTGGAGGTTTTCAAGCCGAGAAAAGTCACCGAAGGAAGTCTGTGCAGAACTCTGCAAGGAGTGCAGAAAGAGTTTTGAGAACAGTCTAAGTCTCGAAAGGGAAATTGTTCTAAGTGCACAAGGGATTCGAGGACTTGGTGGAGGCCATAAGATGGAGAAAATATCCATCGTCAAGGAGGAGACAAGTGGTAGAAGATCAAGAGGTTCAGTAGAAAGAACTTCGAAAGGTTTGCAGGAGCGAACAAGGATCTTTGTGAAGTCACGAAGAGAGATATAAATCTAGGTCATTGGATCTAGAAGGATGCATGGAAGAGGATCAGTGCATCACTGGTTCATAAGTCAGAAGGAGAAGAGTTGAGGGGAGACAACCATTGATCGCAAGAGGAACGAGGACCGTAGATCTGGTCCCAAAGCATTTGCTGATTCAGAAATTGGAAAAGGGAGGAAGCAGTTCGTCAAAGTATCAAAGTGTGAGATCACGAAGGGATTTGACCCACGGTCACAGTCCATGGTCATATCAATAGAGGAGCTTAGCAGGGAGAGATAAGTTCATCGGCACAAGAGCTGGAAGTGCTGAGAAGAGGGTTCGTAGGTACCGTATCACGGGTGCCGAGGAATAGAAGAGGACCTATGTCAAGTTGAAATCGGTTCAATTAGGAGCCTGATGAGTCATTCGGCTCGACAACTTGAATGATCCTAGACCGGGAGTTCGTGCCATCCCTTTGGAGAGGGGGGAGGTTAGCGTCAAAGATCATGGCACGTTGAAAGGTTTCTCTATAGTTCTTAATATTGAAAGGAATTTTTTAATATGCAAAGGTACCCCAAGGAAAAATAAACATCGTCTTGTGTTGATCCTCGGCTTCAATTTGAATTTGATTATAACCTGAAAATATGTCCATAAAAGAAAAGACTTTGCTTCCCACAAATGCATCAATAATATGATCAATAAAGGGAGTGGGGAAGTTATCTTTAGGATAGGCTTTATTCAGGTCCCTAAAATCCATACATACATGGATGATTTCTTGCTTCTTATCTACGGGAATGAGGTTGGATACCCATTCAGTCAAGGGAACGGGGTAGATGAATCCATTGTTAAGCAACTTCTCCACCTCTTCCTTGATAGCGGGGGACTTCCTAGGATTTACAACTCTAATTTGTTTTCGAGGAGGTTTGTCATTCAGATAAGTTTTAATTTCATGTTCGAGAATGTTGGGGTTGATCCTTGACATCTCTTCATATGACCAAGAAAATACATCTCAGAATTCCTTGAAGAGATTGGTGTAGAACTGAATTTCTTCAGGAGAACAATCTGCACCGATATATACATTTTTTATTTTACTAGGGGTTCGAGAGATATTGATCATCACGGTAGAAGAAATGTTCTCCATGTTTCCTTCAATATATATACCATGTGTATCTAACAGAACCATGATGTGACCAACAATATAACTCAAGGTGGACCTAAACTCATGTTATTCAATCCATTCAATCTCTGGGAGAAAATGAGATCTATAATGAAGGTTGTCCCAAGGCCTATCTCGACCAGACATGGAATCTATGATGGCTTCATATGAGGGTAAAGTATT
>SNQJ01S0146257.1:0-23946 GCA_010110895.2 Picea sitchensis
CTCTCCTTATGTGTGAAATCCTTGGCAAGATGGATCACTGAAGGACTGTGTATTAGTGAAGGGATGCCTAAGCCTGGAAGGGTGAGTGCAACAAGGAAGAGACAACTCAAGAATGCTTATGTCATGGTGGCCATAATCATGACGGTTTGTCAGATGAAACAATGAGATGAATTCTTGCATGAAGTAGATCTATGGAATAGAGCGAAATATTCTCAGCTAAAGTATGAAGACACAAATTGGGTGTTTTGAAATAAGAGCACCAAAAGAACAACAAGTTTTAATAGAAAAGGCATGGAGCTTTTTGATGAATTTTGTATGTACATGTGTATATAATGCACTAAGGAATGTGCATAAATAAGGGGGTGGGGAATGTAATACCCCTTGGTCGAACCCCATTTGTAATTTTACATATAGGCTGGTGAGCCATGATCTGGCATGCCTTAGGTGAGTGTTGTTGTAGCCTTAATTTATTTATAATATGTTTTTGGATCTCAATAAGGAAAATTCATTCCCCAATGCTCTTACCAACTTCATTTATGTTGAAGGATAAGTAGATGCAACCCTCTTCTCAAATTCCAAAGAAATTAAAAAGAATGCAGTATAACTACATCGTTTTGATGGTTTGATCTTTCCTAGGTAGATTGTTGGATTGTCATTAATAATGATACATGTAAGATTTGACTATGAGTATTATGTTGGAAATATAAATTTAGCTTGAATTACATGACCCCATCCAAAAAGTTTTAATGAGCATTATTTTATTCCAACTTGTTAAATCATGTTTTGAGAAATGTAAATAAATGGTTAGCTTTAACTTAGGCAAAGGATTATAGCAAGCCAAAGGATTATACAAACACAGTCCCAGAAAATAATTTCTATTTTATTTTATATTTTTTTCATGAATTTATATTATGAAAATATAAATGAATTGTAATTTGTAAACAATTATACAAAATTTAATTAGTTTTGTATTATTTTGAAATTTATATATATATATATATATATATATATATATATATATATATATATATATATATATATATATATATATATATATATATATATATATTCAAATGTTAGTATTCTTATATTAGAAAAGTGGTTTTCCAACATAACCTTAAATTGCAAGAGTTCAATTCCCAGAGAAATACTTCTGTTATATTAAGAGATTAGTTAGCAGGGATAATCTCTTGTCACTTAAGATTGAGTGACTAAATATTTTCCACAAATCTTTATTGTTGAGAGACAAATTTGAAAAACTTAAAAATTGTCTTGGTGTAGTTGTATCGTTCCAATATGGCTCTTTCTCGTGCTATGAATGGCTCTTTCTCCTTATATGAATGAATGATACATGAAATATTCAATTGGGCTTTGATTTCATTTATGAACAAATAATGAGTTGTCTATTGTCCCTTGAGAATTAAGCAAAGATAGTAGATTAATGTACATTGGTAAAATTATCATTACAAAAAAACACATATATTATTTTTAGTTCCCCTTTCTTGACATTGGGTGTTAAAATGTTGATTGTGATTTAACCCGATGTACTTAGGCCTTTGTCCTTTTAAAATATTTTATTAAAATGATAAATTTTTAAATTTAAAATATGATTTTAATAATTTTGATTCTATGTTTCAAGATAATAATAATTCTTTGAGGGTGTGGTATTATTTGGAGATAGCCAATAATGTTTTCTCTAAACTTTTTACATAATAAGAATTTTGTTTAAATAATGATATTCTTTGAGATAATAATACTTTTGTTAAATTATAATAACACAACAGTGTTATTATAATATGTCATTTTCTCTAAACTTTTTTTTATATAATAAGAATTTTGTTTAAATAATGATATTCTTTGAGATAATAATACTTTTGTTAAATTATAATAATACTGTTGTGTCAATAATAATATTATTTGAGATAATAATAAAAAATTAAATGGTGAATTTTTGCGTTTTCACTTTTCTTTCAATTTTTCATGCCTAACTTTTTATTTCAGAGTTTGTAGTTTTCACATCATATTTAAAAATTTAAAAGGGATCTTTTCAATTTATTTTCCATATTTAATATACCATGGTGGAGATATTATTTTTTACATTCTATTTTTAAAATTGATGCATTTACAAACTCATCAAAGTTCTATTAAAACCCATTTTGAAATGCATTTACAAATCCTTCAAAGTTCTATTTAGAGTTTAGAGATTTTAAAGGGCATTTTGAAATATCATACATTTGCTTTATGCATTTATTATCAATCCATATTTAATTTATCATAGTAATTGAAAATGTATTATATTTTTAAGGTTCATGAATTTTCAAATCCTTCAAAGTTTTATTTAGAGACCATTTCGAAATATCATACATTTTCTTATGGAATTAATGTTAATCCTCATTTAATTTATTATATTAATACAAAAATGTATATATATTTTGAAGGTTTATTTAATTTATGGATATAAATGTATCTTAAGCTCTTAATGGCGTTGAAGCGTGTCCACTCAGAAGTGGGGGTGGGGGAAGTGGGCCAAGGTGGTTCCCAACATAAGTCAGGATTGGAAACATTATTTTTATATATATTTGAATTTTAATTTTTACATTTTCATATCATTCTCTCAGTATTCCTCTCTGTGGTATACTTGGAATCACCATACATGTACATGCGAATCTTTGGAGCAGGTTTCAGCTAGTGACTTGAGGATTTGAGTTGAAGAAGGGGTTGTCAGTTATGTTACTTGCCATTGAAGAAGCGGGTTGTCATGCTTATTGGGCATTCTCTCCAATTGAGAGAACTAAGAATTATTTTCCCAAAGGTGCCAAACTGCAACTACATGGCACCAGGAAGAATTATTGTCACGACTGTTAGAAACCCTATAGAGAAGGGAAGTGGAGCGTCGAAGGTTTTTTGAGTAGAGAAGGGGCACACTTTATTGGGTGGTATAGGCATGTGGGGGAATGAGATACTATAGTTTTTCTTCTAGAGTTAACACCTTAGGATGAAATTTTTTGTTGTTAATGGACCTTATCATGGCTTAGGATTCCCTTGGCCCTAGTGGAGTTTTAGCTTTAACTTAGGGTGACTTATTCTTGAGATTTTTTGAGTGGTAGAGTCTATGGATGGGAGGGACGTATGAATTTCTTCACATGCCAGAGTTAGTGGTTTGTTCATAAGATAAGTGTCCCTTATGTGTTTATTATAAATGTTGTGTCATTATTTATGTATTTTATGTTATGGGTTTTCTGTTATATCTTTTGTGTATATAATTTTTTTGTTAGTTTGCATAAATTTTATTCTTATGCAAAGAATTATCAATAAACTAAATGGTGGACTAAAGGATAGAGAATTGATGTGTGTTATATTTATATTTAGGGGTAGGGTTTTGGATCTAGGAGAGGTAAGGCCACATTTGTTTATGGGGTTCAAAATGGTATGGCATGTCAAGGAAGTGAGTGTGGGATTGTTATCTATTTTTGATGAATTTAGAGTTGTTTTAAATTGTTGCCAAGATATTCAATGACCATTGGTTACTGTTTGTGGACGCCATGAAGAAGATCTAGGTGTCAAACTATTGCACTATTGGTCATGCATTACATGTGCATCTTTCATGATGAATGTGTTTGTGTTTCTTCATTGCTATCTTTGTTTCTATTATTTCTTGTTCTTTTATGTATCATGATTCTTTAATTCCTAGTACTCTATGTGTTTTTCAAGTGGTAAACAAGATATCAAAAGGAATTTGTTAAATGGTTTGTTTTGATTTGAAAAACCATCCTAAAATATTTGACTGTGTTAGTGTGTCTGATTATTTCCTTAACTATGTTTGATGGAAACCACATCAGCCACATTTATAGCAATGGAAAATCAGGTCATACCACTCATTTCTTTAGGGAGTTGTAGAAATGATAATTTCTTATCTCAAATCATTATTCAACTACAATATACATAGTAGATGTTTCCAAAGGAGGAAGTATTGTACTTTGATATATCTATGATAATAAATGTTGGTTTCCACATATTCTCTCTCCATATTGTATCATACTTCTTGGACTAAAACATACTTTTGTAGTTTTAGATGTGGTATGAGGAAACCATAGACCTTGATGAAGTAATGATGCTAGTGCCAAAAATATTTATCACATTCAAGTTTTAATTCATGTAATGCCTCTCTGTTGGACATGAAGCTTTAGAAATAGTTTTGTAGCTTTGGATATAATTTGGGAGAAAATCTAGAGTATAGGAAGAATTAATGCTTGAGGAAGAAGAAGGAATCCCAGTGCAACTAAGGAACATCGGAGGACAATGCACGGAAGGAGAGACAAAGCAGATGGGAGAGCAAAACAAATGGCGGGGAATAAATCCAAATGAGAGGGATAAAGCAAGAGAAGAAAGCACAGGAAAAGGAAGAATGACAGAAGGATGACAGTTCGACATTCCATAAATAGAAGAACAACAGAAAAGCAACATGAAGGCTGAAAAGTAGAAGAAAGGCGTTGAACAACCATTTAACTGAGTTGGCCATGCATTATGATGGTATATTTTTGGGATGAATAGATTGGGGTTTTTAGCCCTAGATTTATATATAAATATGTAACAGGTTGGGAAAATGTTGTTCCTCTCTCGAGTTATGGTTTTTTATTAGGGGTTCCTCCATATGATGATTATCGAGAAATATTGTAGGATTTATTCTATGGGGTTAGGATATATTCAACATTCTATTGAAGAGAATAATCAATGAATGAATGCTAGAAAGATGACACCAAATCTTGTTTTGTCTATCTTTTATGTGTTTTACTTATGAATTACGATGTGTATGCATAGTAAAGCCGTTTGTCTTATGGTTAAATTTGGTGCAATATTCATAGCTATTACAACAATGAGTTATACATTAACATAGAATAGAATGATAGTAATTTATCTAAATCACTAATTAGTTAATAAGGAACAAGGATAGAACCACATGCACATAAATTAGAAAGAAGAATGAACAAGACAATCACCTCCCATTCCCTCACCACTATAGAAACCTGGTTCTACTTGATCCAATGAATTACCTCATGTGAGACTTCATATGCACAAGTGGGTGATTCGAAGGAACCGATTAATGGGGTGGGTTTTTTGGTTAAATATAACTCAAACCTAGGGTCTTACAAACTTCGTGCAACCTGAACAAATGGTTCCGTTAGCCGAGGACTAGGATATTACAGATAAAGGAGTCATTTTAAATTAAATAAGAAGGAGGAGATATTAGGTGGTTGGAAGAAAGAACAAGAGTTTTTCTCAACAAGAGGCAGAATTCTCGAGATGAGGTGAAAGAAATGGATGCAAGGTATGTGTATCTGATATAAGAAATTTTCTTTGGTGAGTTTTCAATAATTCTAGCTGAGGTGGCTGAAAGGACAAGTGGAGAATACTAGAGATTATAGAATGCGATTAATGGGGTGGAATCCTAAGTTGGTAATTTTAAATGAATTTTGTAGAGGTATCCCAACTACTCATGTAGTTGATTTTGGTTGGATAACATATACTAGGAGGATATATTACAAAATTCAATGAATATACCCAATCAGCCTGGCGTACAAAAAGGGACTTTCAAGGGGTCCGTGGAAGGTTCATGAAATCGTTGGGTGCGTGGATAAAGATGATGTTATGTGACAAATGTGTGACAATGAAATCCAACTGCTAAAGGGGTTTGTAAACATAGGGGAACTGAGGGATGATTGACAAAGGGATAGTCTGAGAACAGGAGGGAATAAAGGAAGCAATGAGGAAGGAAGGAAGGGAATAAGGATGCAAGGAGAGGGTATACCAGAGGAAGGATACAAATTTGGAGTATTGCGCATATGATGGAGGTACAATAAGAGAAATATTGGGGCTGGGAAAGGAGATACACACAATGAGCTATAGGGGAGAGAACCTTGCCTAATAATCTGAATTGTGGAGATACCATATATAGGAAGAGAAGAGGAGTTCCATTTCCGATTAAAGGAAGTAATGAGAAGAGGAGTTCCATTCAATTAAAATTAATAGAGTCATTAGAAGTCCTACTCATATTGAGTCAGTGTCGAATCCATGACCTTGTATTGTGTCACCAAAATCAAGATAATAATAGTTAGAAGACTTGTCCAAAATCCATTTGTAGTTATCCAAGGAGGGCCAATTAGTAGCTGATCGAGGAATAGTGAGTGGTGTGCATAGTCAGGAGTCAGGAATCCAGTCAAGTAGGAGATCATCAAGAGTAGGGGATACACAAAGAAACATGGAAGGCATATACAATACTCTTAGGCTTTTTGAGTTCAACGTAGTGGGGCCAGAGGATCCAAAACAACATTTGTTTGTCTACGAAACAGTTTGGGCTGCTAAGAATGTACAATATGAGGTTATGAATATTGTGCAATTAGCGATAACATTTAGATTTCATGCGCTAATATGGTATATGGAGCTGCAGATTATCATGCATGTAAGGTAGGACATGACTTTGGAAGAGATAAGGCAAGTGCTACTAAAATAGTTCAAGAAGCCAAATCTAGAGTCACAGTACATCACATAAATGAAGGAGATTAAACAAATTGGAAACAAAGTGGTGGGTGATTTCAATCAGGATATTTAAGGATGTGATTGGTAGACTAAATTTCTATATCCCAAATCAACAACATCAAGAATGGTTTGTTGGATTAACCACCACACATTCCTTGGAACCATTGATTCCAATAGAGGGGTTATTATTATTAGCATACAGCTAAAAGTACAATGAAATTGGAGTCGTCTCTTGTAGGAGATAGTGGAGAAATGATACAAGTTCAAATGAAGTTGGCTACATTGACGATTCAACTAGAAGAAATTAAAAAGGAGAAACGAGAACATGTTTGGTGTACCAAGTGAATAATTGAAGGTGTTATAGCAAGATTTTCATCACCACATGTGAAATTTCTTAGAACCTTTTCCATTTCCCTATGTAGACTTAGCCTTTTTACAAATTTCCTAGAGCTAAAATAGTATTTTTTTTTTCACATATATGCACCCTAACAACAATACAACATGTGCATGCATGTAGGTTGCACCATCACAACCCATGTACAATGGGTTTTGTAACAAGTAAAAAAATGGTGTAGGGACACATGTGCGTCCAGGATATGATCCTTGACCTTCCATATCATGACGTTATGACCTAGAGCCCTTGACTCGTTTGAAGGATATATAAAATGGGTATTATATCAAGAGATGTGGAGAGAGGAGATAATTCCAACTTTGGGAAGCTTGAAGTTATAGGAGAGAAATTATTCACTTCATATTGAGTCTGCATCCCTTCTCCTTTTAGTCCCCGGAACACATTGTTAGGCCCCATGATCTTCCCTATTTATGGAGAACCCCATTGTATCTCTTATATGATCTTACCTTTGGTGGAGGATTGAATTGGTGGAGGCAGGTTGGAGGGACTTAGTTTCTTGGTTAGAGCATTGACACGACACATAGTTCAACATTCCATACACTTTGTTCGTTTACATTTTAATAGAAATACTCTTTCTCATCCAATTATTGCATCTTACAAATATTTGAATTATTATTCCATGGAGCATATTTGTTATGGATGTTGATGGATTGCCTTGCCTTGTTGGCATATGTGCTAACTTTATATCATCACCTGCTATGCTTTTGTATCTTGGTTTGTTGAGGAGGACAAGTTGGAGGTGTCGTTATTGCTGGGTCAAGTGCTCAGCAATTGGACCCTCATGAATCATTTGGATGAGGTAGGCTTATCTTGTCTGTTAGCACTTTTTATATATCATACACAGAATTAGAGTTGGAGTTCTAATAATTTTGTTATATTGTGGTTCATCCCATGCCATAGAGAGATTTCCATTAGCGAGTGGCTTCATCTTGGGGAGGGAATCTTGTTTAGGGTTTAGGTCTTTTCTCCCTTTACGTTTCTCTCGACATATTGAGTTTCTTACTGTTTTAATTAAACAAGGCCACCAAAAGTAACAATGATAAATTTAAAATTCCCAGCTAGAAACTATTTTATTTTTAGAGTTGCACAAGAGCAGATTTGATTTAGAGCCTTGGAATAGTATTTTGTGGGTAAAGTGTCCAAGTTTATTAAATTCAACATATGTGTCTAACAGGGAGTGGGTGAAAATCCATTGCTTTATAATTGGTGGCATTAGGAAACTTTTGAGGAGTTAAGCATGAGGTTGTGTGGGTTGGTTGAGGGGATATCCCCAAAATATTCTTATCATTAAAGTATTTTTGGGATCTTTTTCATATATCGGGGTCTTTAGTACCTTCCACCTCTAGGAATTGATTTCAAGATTTTGGTACTTTGTTACCACCTTGCTCTGGTGGAGCCGACTTACGATTGTTCTCTACACATGGGGTTATGCTCGTGGTATATTTAGTTTCTTGACTTATAGAATTTACCACATAGGTTGCCTTTCATGGAGTTATTATGCTTAGGTACCACAGGTGAGATAAAATTCAGGGAAACACTACAATAACTATGGGATTACCTCTCTGGGGGATACATCCGACTAGTTAAGCCAGCCGCCCTTATAAGTGATTCATTACCTCAATCTTTTGAAGGAGTCTCAAGCCCCTATAGGTGAGGCAGCACCACTTGAGGGGAGGAGGCCCCCTTTCAACCACTTATCTGTTTGTGTGCATGGCCGGCTGCTTTTCATTTGTATTTTTTGGTGTGCTCTGTGGGCATGGATGGCCTGCTGATTTTGTATTGCATTGTGATTTTTCATTGCTGTGGTTAGTGGAGCCCCATGAATCCGGTTTAAGCGCTTCTGACCCATGGCCTTTTCTCATTCCATGGGGACAAATCCTTTTGTATTTACAAGTGTTACGACGAATCATGATACTCAACCCGTACCTTGGGTCTCTAAGAATTTTTATCATGGTATGCTTGACATGTCTTTGCACTTTCTATCCTATGTCTAAATTAAGCCTTATGTGAATCCCTGGTTTGAATTAGGGAATAATGCTCCTTATTCTCCTTTTTCATTTCTAGTTACTGTTAAATACCTCAATAAATCTTTGGTGGGAGGATGGAGATCTTTTCGCTTATGGATCAATCTAGCTTCACTTTCAGGGAGACAGAACGCCATTGGTGATCGATATACCTAGCCCACATCCATCCATCTATCATGATATTCCACTATAACAATGATTCCTATGAATGATTTTCCCATAGCGGACCTCCATCTTTCCTCTGGTATTTCATACAAAGAGAGTCAGTTTTATAGGCGCTAGGAAATTCCCCTTCATGAAATTTCCTTTGTGCAGGCATAGTAACCCTCACATGAGTAACCCTTGTCATGTTTCTTTATCCTTGCAAGAGGATTCCTCGGTGACGATGCCCTTACAGCCCTTTATGAATCAATTTGGAGAAGGATACTATCCTAGAGCTGAGACCATGGTGTATACTAGAGACCCTTCCTAGCCCGCCGATTTCTCAAAACCGGTCTTTCCCAAGACCTTGGTCTAAAATTCCACAACAATCCACCGCAAGTCTAGTCACTACAATTCCATGCTGCGCCGTTATATCGCAACCTCACGCTTCTAGTCATGTTGGAGATAGGTTTTCAACCTTTGCAAGTCATGTGAAGACCAACAACCAACCATTACAAATCATCTAGGGAACAAATCTAGTCACTACTAGTCCCTGCTTGCGCATACATCATCACCAGCCTTTGCTGGTCATGTTGGGGGTTCATTATCAACCTCGCTGGTCATGTTGAAGGTTAGTCCCGCAACCTATACTGAACCATGTTGGGCATTCGTCCTCGCCTATTCAGGTCATGGTGGATATTTTTCTACTAGCGCTTTACAGCTGTGTTGGGATCATGTCACCATCCACTACCTGAAGTCATGTTGGGAATTCATGGATTAATCCTAAATGTGTAATATGTAATCCCAAGTTCTTTTGTAGGATTTTCAAAGGAGATCATCTCTGTTTGTTCCTGCTACTTGTGGTACAAGAGCATGGTCCTTGTCTTGGGAGCCCTTTGGGACGGTAATTTTTGGTTTCCCAACCTTCTTTGGGTGATACAATGATGCGTTTGATGCAATGATGCGACCAACAACCTCCTATTTTGTGGGTGATGCGTCTCTTTACCTTGTTGCCTCACATCCTATTCAACCAGCGGTTGAATAAGTGGTCGTGTCGATGAAATTCAATGGAATCCCTCTTCTCTTGGAGGAGTGGCAAGACTAAGAGTGACATTGTCGTCTGATCTTGGAGTCCAATTCCACTCTTATTTTGTAGGGTGATGATTCCCTTGACCATGTCCTTATCATTTATAGTCTTGTACCTTCTAAACAAGAGAGAATTCTACTCTGCAGAGCGCTCCCTCCAAGTCCTAGGGTGATTTTATTTGATTGGAATGATCTTGTAGAGCCTTAAATTCCTTCTTTTACACCCTTCAGGATAAGGGGACCGATATATTTTGAATGGGTGACATGCGCGAAGTATTTTATCCTCGACTTAGAAATATTTTGGGCTTTCCCAAACATGTCAACTATATAAATTGAGTTGTTGTTAATTTCACATAAGTTTTGCACAGGAGCCTTGGCCTCCCCAATTATATATGTTAACTTAGAACAACATCCTCAGGAGTCTTGTTTAAGCTCTTTTTTTTTACTCTCTCAAAAGAGAAAATATTTGAGTGAACTTGTCTCTTTCACACTCGTTAATTGGATTTGAAGGGTGTCTATTTGGTGTAAGTTTAGCCCTTTTTCGGACCAAGTAGACTAATTTTTAAAAAGGAATACTCTAGTCCTTTGGTGGCTAGAAGAGTTCTCTGGGTATTATTTAATACTTTTTTGGACCTAGGGGACTAAATTCTGAAAAAAGCACATTCTTTGGAGTTAAGTTGTAATTGCATATCATTCTCTTGCTTTCATTATTGAGCCTATTGTTGATTCTCTCTTTCTCATTATAAGCCCTATCACCTCGATGGATTTGCATCATTATCCAAATGGAGCCTTGTTTATATCCTTTGCATCTTGACACCCTTAACCTATGGAGGAAACGTCCCCCCGAGTGTCCATTCCCCACACACACTTCCTTGCATTAAACATAGGTATGTTCCATTGTTTGGAACTATTTTCTTACTAGCAACACTTGTTTCCTCCTACCGGCATGTAATCATTCATTTGACTATGAAAACCAAAAAAATACGGGCGGGAAAAAAATATTATCTCACATTGGTAGCATTCGTGTCACCTTTGAACATAGAAAAACTTTTTGGTCCATTTGTCATCAAAATTTTGGGTTTAGCACTGATATAGGAAGGTGAGCTTTCGTTACTAAGAGTTTACTCCCCAATTGGTTACTCTTCTGGTCCCTATGGAGATTTTTTATTGGTGCCTCCTGCATCCTGAAGTTTCATCATAATTATATGTTTCCATAGTCATCCATATGTCTCATGCTCTTGTTCAAAGGGATTCTATCATCCACAGTAGGCCGTTTCTGGGAATTATTGACTTTTCATGTTGGCCAAATCCTCAATGTATCCTGAGGAGTTACATGAAGTTGTAGTCCCTATCATGCACCTTGGTCCTAGTTTCATTATGGGTAGGTAACAGCAGACCCAACAATCGACATTTAATCATTGGTATTTGACTGAGGGGTTTCCCTTGTGTTAGAAGACAAGAAATATATTCACACCGGAATTGGGATTAGGTGTCTTGGATGCCATTATCCTTATTGGTGGTTTCTTCACCTTTGTCGACAATTTTCCTTGTTGGTTGTTATTCATAGGGTCTTTTCATGCACTACTTGCGTTTGGTGCATGCGAAATATGCACAGGGTCGTTCGTTCATGAATATATTCTTCGTCTAAGGTTCCTCCAAATCATCAAGCTCTACTTTGTACCTCATGTTGAATGATGAGATTTGCCTTAATTCTCTCCTTTCAAAAGGTCTCCTTCCATCGACTTCAAAACATCTATTATGGAAATGAGACCCTAAAGTCCCACAACAAAGGTTACCTAGAGGCTTGCACTCATCGGTGGGGAGTTCTCACATACCATCAACAATTGAATACATCAATTACTCTTAAATTAGATTGGTTAGCTGGGGTGTTTGACTTCAACGCAACTGATACACACTTGTAGAATGTACTTTCGGTGCCTTGATGCCTACTTTCATTATCCGTGGGTTTTCTCACATTTTTTAACGATATAAATCAATGATCGATAATCAAACAATGTCTTAGTGTGTTTGACCTCAACTCCTTTTTCACATAATGTAGACTTTCTTGCTTTGGAGGATTGTGTGAGGGGAGTCTTGAAGACATCAGTTATAGTAGCATCTTTCCTAAGTTGTTGCTATATTTCATTGGAATGGTACCTATATGACTTCAGTCATGGGAAGTCTAGGTTGTACTCCATTGTATACATATATATATTGATTGATTTTGATGGTAGTTGTCAGGCCTTGTTAAATTGACTATGAAAATATATGACATGTTTCTACTTTTTGTATTGCCCATTCAGCAATATGGATAGTTGTTTGGTATTATATTTTCACATGGATCTGCTGTGTAATTCAAATTGGAAACCATGTCTTTGCGCAAAGTCCGAATGGTGTAATATTCTTATGAGCAGTTAGATCCAATTTGGGTCTCCATTGCCTCCACTTTAGGAATTATAATAATATATTTGACCATGTGATTCTCCCTATGACCTCACACATTAGGGGGCATCTGTTATAGAAATATTTCCTCACCAAAATACGAGAAATTCTCATAAGGCCCTTTCCATTTCCCTATACACCAAACTTGATGTCCCTTTTTTACATTTCCCATAGCTAAAAAATTGTATTTTTCCACGCATATCGTTATATAACAATAACAATACAACAATGCATATATACATGAGTTTACCATTTGTATATTTTATCGGTTTTGTGCTCAAAATTAAAATGATAGAGGATTCCATGTCACATCGGAGGATCCATGATCCTTGACCTTCCATATACAGAAACATTCCAGGCTTGGCCTTGATTTTTGAAGGATATAAATGGGCCATTTCCAAGATATGGAAAAGGAGATAAAATTCAACTTTGAGAGAAAAGTTACTCTGAAAAAATTACCTCATATTAAGTTTGCATCCCTTTATCCTTTTTAAGTCTAAACATTTTTGAGCTTTGAGCTCTTCCATTGTTGATGGAGAACCCCATTGTCTCTTTTATATGAGCTTGCATTTGGTAGATGATTGAAGTGGTGGAGGTGCAGTTGGGGGGACTTAGTTTCTCGATTTCGAACTAGCACGACACATAAGTTTTTCATTCAAACACTTTTGTTGATTACATTTTAATGAAATACTCTTTTCTCATCCAATTAATGTCTTGCAAATATTTGAATTGTTATTCCATGGATTTATTTTTATAGATATTGATGGTTATGCTATTATATGTGACAAATTTATATATTATCACCATATGCTTTCCATATCTTTTGGATGTTTGGACTAGTTGCAGGTGTATGTCTTTGGGTCAAGTGCTCAACGATGGACTTCATCGAACATGTCACGGGCCAGGTAGGCTCTTTATCTTGTCTTGTTAGCATATTTGTTTATATAGCATGCATGATATTAGAGTTAAATTATGTAGTCATTTTTGTCTAGTGTGGTTTACCCCATGCCATGGGGTGATTTTCCTCGTAGAGGCCATCACAAGGGACAAATTCCCAACATTCAAGTAATTATTTGGAAGCGGAGGAGTCAAAATCCATTACTAGGAGGGGGGTCTTGTGAGATATGTAAGAAATGGGGCCATCATCCCTTTTATCACTATAATAATTTCTTGGAATCTAAATCTTGAGATTTGGTGGAACACTAAATAAATATAGAGGAGTGTTATATTATTGGGTCATATCTAGTAGGCAGGGGTTAGAATTGATTGGAGATGTCTTGGAAGTTGATGGGACCCTACGGACCGTAGATCTTGAAGCTTCAGGATGTGATCCGAGGAGACATGTCGATTAGAGGAAAGTAAACAGAGGTTAATTACTTGAAGGGGCTGGGGAAATACCATGGTTTCACCTTGGATACCTTGACATCCTTAGGAAGTGCATATCCCGAGGAAAAGCGGTTAAACTTTAGAAACCACCCAATCTCACCCGATGCCACGATGTTAGAAATAATTTGTGATATATAATAAGCTTAGATCGTGTACGAAAAGGAAGAGTTAACAACTTATAAAATCACATCAATATGGTTGTTCGAGTACTTTACGCCATGCAGCGTTAGGTAAGCACCACAAGAAGGAAGGATGATGCGAAGGATCATCATTAGTGTGATAGGTTTTCTTTCCGTTAAGTAATTATGTGATGAAATCTTCGTTAGAGCTTTCGATGACGATCGTCCTTCAAAACATAAATAAAATTACTCTGTTTTGAGCAGTCAACACTTCATTTTTGAATGGAGTAATTTCAAACAAGATCAACTTCCTAATTTTTGTATGATATGAGTTTCTCTACAAGGTTGGGGAAAATGGATAAGACAGACCAGGCGGCTTCCATTGAACCAAGATTTTCAACTAATAGGGAGAATTCATGCGATTAGAGTAGAAAGAGGTTGGTGGCATAGATATTGTAACAAAATTTCCATCTGAGGATCACGCAACATAACCAGGAAGCCGGTCAGGGTGGTCGTCCATCATGAAATATTTAATCATCAACGGATACACGGGAGAACATCGTACATGAGATGTCAAGAGGAAACAGATCAAGCGTAAGAATATAGAGGTAAAAGCTGAGGTTGTCGAAAGCGTTGGGGAAAACCAATTTACATGGATTGATCGTTAAAAGAAGAAATTGCCAAGATGAGAGAATAGATTCTTGCGGGCTAAGTTTAGTGTGTGTCAGAGAATTTTCTAATAATATGGAAAAATGGCCTTCAAGGAAAAACCACGATAGTAATGGAGTTTTGTTTTATAATGTCCCCTAGAAAATAATAGTTCAGTTGTTGTACGTTACTCTTTTATAACCAACATCTATTTTTGGAACTTTGGAGAAGATGATTAATTCTGAATCCCCGATGTAATCTACCCTATATATATTATTACAAGAGATAAATAAAAAAGGACGGACCGAGAAGAGGGGCACATACCAATGGGAAGACTTTGCAAATCCATGGAGCTAAAGTGAATATAAAATGCAGAAGAGTTTTGAACTGTTTACGAAATTATTCTAATGGTTGTGATATGAGTTATGTTTTCTAACATAGTGTGTATTTCTTATGTCTTTGAAATCCCATTTACATATTCCTCTTTTTAAATTGGAGATTCAAAGGTCCAAATTCATCTTATTATGCTCTCAACTTAGCAATTTAAATGATGTAATTCTCTTCTTAATAATTAATTCATTTTGATATGCTATGATGCAATTATTTGTTTCCTTTTCCTCTTTCACCATGCATTATTTCGGTTTTAAAGAAACCTAGGACTCATTTCCCTCATTTAGCCTTTCTCCTCTGTATAGTTCTAATGGCCTACCACTGTTTTATTCATTTTTGCCTCCATAGCCCCAAATGTCACCCCTTTTCCTTCGCTAGAAACTATATAAAACCCTGAACAAATGAATCTAGCCACCCGGTTACAGTAAATATCAAAGTGATAGCCAGAGAGCCCTCTCGAAGTTGAGCAGGCTAGTGCCTCAAATCTAAAGATGGTTGAAACAATTAACTTTGTCATTTGTCTATCATCTAGAAAAAATTTACAGAGTGCTAAAATTTTGGCATCATTGAGGGATGAAATTGGAAACTGCAGGAAAAATGACCGCAGTTGAGTTCTAAGGTCTGAGAGAGATAGTATACGCTTGACTTTACATTGGTTGTATTCCTGCTCTTGTGACTCCACACGTCAAATCAGTTTGAAGGTGATTCCAGCAGTAGAAGAATCCATAAATTTAAAATTTCAATGGTGACTCCACTCTCAAATCTAGAATCAACTTCAAAACATTGTTGGCGACCCTCAAGAAGCTTCAAATGTGTCACGATGGAGAGACTCCAACTTTGGGGTGAAGATGATAAATTGTGAAAGGAATTGAGAGAAAACTGGTGCCCAAAATTAGGAGATTTTCCAAATCATTTCATTGTTTGTTGTAAGGTTGCCTCTGGTCCTTTCTTAGAACAAATAGAGCAAATTTTCCTTCACCCTCTTTGCGTACAAATGATGATCATGATTATCTTGAAATTGTGTATCCTCCTCTTAAAGTTATACATATATATCCTCACTGTATCACTGGTTTTGATAAAAAAATTCCATCTAGGCCGTGTGATGACCATATCCAAGTTGATGAACCTTATGAAACCAAGGCTGGTATTTCACCTCTATACTTGATCCAACACCCTCAAACTTAGCATAAGGTACACCCTTAAAGTTACCTAAAATCCTACATGATTTTCCTCCAAAGTACTATGAGTACCTACGTGTGTTTGATGGGAAACCTAATACCATCTCAGCTGAAAAAAATATCCAAGGGTTTGAACATTTTATAGGTTTGTTTGAGATTGACCATGAGGATGTTTGTATGAGGGCCTTCTCTTAATCCTTGAGAGGACTTTAAGGCTGGTTTAAACATTTGTAGGCAGAGACAATTAGCTCATGGGAGGGTGAAGATATTTTTAAAGTTTTATTTGGGAAGAAATATTTGGATCTACATCTTACAGATTTCTATGCCTTGAAAAGGAAGAGTAGTGAAACTATTTCTACGTTTAGTAGAAGGGTTTTCAGTATTTTTTACAATTTACCCAAAGAAATTCAACCCACAGAAGATGCTTCCATGCTCCATTATACAAAAAACTCTTCATCCATATTTGTCTCTCCTCATGATGGAAAGAAGACCAGATCACCCACAAAAAATGTTTAAATAGTTGCTCGAGGAGATTCAAACACAATATCAAACATGTGAAACGATTTGAAATAAGGGGTCGGATGCTCAATAACATAAAATTGAATATGAACAGGAAATAATTGATTGAGATCTTCAACCTAGAGCTGATGATATCATATGCCCTCTTGAAGTTTTTTAATGCCAATGATTTTGAAGAAACTTATATATTCCACTTGTTGAATGAGGAAGTTTTGATCCATTCCATGATAAGAAGAGGGCTGATTGTTTTATGTATTCATTTGTAGGCAGTCAAGAAAATGAGTTTAATCAGGTTTATTGAAGAGATTTGATGTTCCAAGTTTTTTTTCTTGTTAGATGATATTGTAGATGTTGTTGATTTTCCTGTATATGATGAATATGATGATTATTGTGATGTTGACTTCCTAAAACAATATATATGTTCTCTATAAAAAATAATATACTTTCAAAGTGCCATGAGTAATTATACCATATCATAGTTACAAAGAAAGAAAGTAATGGAATCGGGTAAAGGAATTCTTTAACTTTATGCTTTTTCTTCATTTTAAATTATTGAAGAAAATTATAAGACTATCATTGAAGCAGATGAATGTGTGTTGAGGCCAAATATCACTGTTTCACCATAACAAATTGACAAGATATTGTAGCAATTTTCTCATATGGTTGATGCCTCTATCACTTGTTATGTAGAGAGGTCTTGTTGGTTCAAAATTGCAACCATTGGCAGGAGGTCGTCGAAAATGAAAGCGTGTTCATCCACATCCAAAGTGTAAATTGTGCATATGACAGCGATTGAAGAAAATGAAAGAGATTTTAAATCGAGGTGAAAGAACCTTTCCATTATGTTTTCTTCTTTCAAATTACTGAAACAATTTTTTATAACGTTTCAAGTTGTAAATCCTCCAGACATGATGTAGAATATTGAGAGAAAGGAAGAAGATTTTAAATCAGGTGAAAGAACCTTTCCATTATGTTTTTCTTCTTTCAAATTGCTGAAACAATTTTTTTATAACGTTTCAAGTTGTAAATCCTCCAGACATGATGTAGAATATTCAGAAAGCAATGGAATTGAAAATGAAAACTATCTTCCTCTATGTTGTTCTTCTTTTCAATTGTTGAAAGAAAATTATGAGATAACAGAGGAACAAGGAAAGTCTAATTGCATTCACAATGGCACTGTTTTACACGAGCAAATTGTTATCTGTGAAGAAGACTAACAACCTTCTCCCACGTTTATTGATCATGCGGCTAATCACATGGAAGATTGCTTCAGTTTAGATTTGCAGCCTGTGCTCAACTATTAGCCTGAAAAAGAAGATGAAGTTGATCAAGAAATTGTTGTTAAAGGCTATTTTCTTCCCTCTGAAACTAATGCAAGTGTGCACCAAGATTTCCAACAAAGAAAATTGTTTCAAGGCTTCCTTTCCTCCCCTGAGAATGATGTGGTGGTCCAATTTCTAAATGTCCTAGACATAGATGAGGATTCTGAAACTGAATCTATGGAAACTTCAAGCAGTGAACAAACAAATTACATAGAGTTTAAAGAAAGAAACAAAACAACGTATGTCATTTCTCAATCAGAAATACAGAAAGATAATGAAGAGGCAGTGGTTTGGTTTGATTCTTTTAAAAATCATGGTTTTGAAAATACATCCATGGGAAATCTGGATTTTGAAATAGTACATGATGTTCTCTTTTCACATTTGCAAGAAGGTTATGAGCAGAAACTCATTTCCATTCATTCATTTGAGAGCCAAAATGACAATACTCAAGAAAATTTCCAGAAGATTAATAAAACCAAATTAGAACCATTTGATGAACAAGAGGATGACCCTGATGCACATAGTATGGTTGTCATATTTAAATATGTTCAGGGATGTATGAATGTTTTTGTTGATATGAATGGAATATTAGACAAACCTATTGCTGGCATTTCATTTGAAACTATTAATAGAACCAAAGAAATAGAACAAGAGCAACAAACACTTATGAAGGAGGCTTATCTTTCTTTTTTGCTCATCAAGAAGAAATGTTTTTTCACGATTTTCAAGTTCCTGTGGCCATCCTATTACAGTCTACGGTGAAGGAGGAGTTCATTTCATTCATAATCTTGGGTTTTGGATTCAACTTTTGCTTTCAACTTACATGTTTTACATTTGTCTTCCTACTTGAGAAAGTTGTGAGCAAAAAAAAATCGGGAAGCCAATGGATTGATTGGCTGCATTGGCACTTTAGCATCACTTGATTGAGCATTCATTTCAACATTTTTAGGGTAGGTAAGTGCAAATAAGTTTGTTGGTAAAGTATTTTTTTTTTTGGATTTCCAGTAGTGTATACAGTCAAATTTCTAGCGGTGTATTCAATAGCTAGTGGATAGTAGTGTGTGGAGCTTGGTTTTCAACAGAAACTGGTGATAGGTTGGAGCACTATACACACATTTGTTTTCGGAGCATCCCAATGGATCTAAAACCTAGTCTACACGTTATTTTCTACCTCACAGGGAGGGTAATATCCCCAGTAGGTGCCTATGTTATCACTATAATAATTTCTTGGAGTGGGTGGGGTCATATTTGGTGGACATGGTTAAATTCAGTGGATACGTTGGAGTGATAGGACCCGATGGGCGATAGATCTTGAGCTACCTAGATCGATGACCAGGAGACATATCAGACGAGGAAATAATGTGGAGGTTAATTACTTAAGAGTGGGTCGGGGAAAATACCATGGTTTCACCTCGCGAACATACGGCACCACCAAGTGCATATCGGGGGGAAAAGCGGGTAGACTTGAAACCACCCTAGCTCACCCCAATGCCACATGTTAGAAAATAATTTGATATATGTCGCTTCCAAAGATCGCATGCGAAAAGGGAAGAGTTAATGGATTCTCAAATCACATCAGTACGGTTGTTCGAGTACTTTACGCCATGCAGCCTCGGGTAAGCGCCGCCAGAAGGATGATCTGAAGGCTCATCATTCAGAACTGACGGTCGAGTGTGATAGGTCATTGTTTGGACAAGTACTTCCATCAGTAATCTATGATTAGGCACTCGATGACGATCGTCCTTCAAAACAGATAAAATTACTCTGTTTTGAGCAATCAACACTTCATTTTTGAATAGAGTAATTTCAAACAGGATCAACTTCCTAATTTCTGTATGATTAAGGGAGACAAGTCTGATTTTCTATGCAAAACTGGGAAAATGGATAAAGCTGATCAAGTAGCCTCTAGTGAACCAATATTTTCAACTAATAGGGAGAATTCATCAGTGAAGAAAAAAGAGAGTTGTTGATCGCATAGATATTAGCAACAAAATTTCATACAGATCCTACAACAAAGCCAAAATCAGATAAAGAGGTCAGAATAAATCCCATCATGAAATATTTAATCATCAACAGATATGCGGATGGGTGCTACAAGAGAGAGGTAAAGAGGAAGAGAAGCAAGCGACATAAGACAGGGATCAGAGCTGAGGTGGTCAAAAGCGTTGGGGAAAACCAACCTACATGGCTTGATATGTTAAAAGAAGAATTTTCCAAGATGAAATAGATTGTAGGATAAATTTAGTGTGTGTTAGAGAATTTTGTAATAATATGGAAAAATGGACTTCAAGGAAAAAAACCCCGAATATGTCAGTTTTGTTTATAACGTCCCCTATAAAATAGGAGTTTGATTGTTGTATGTTACTATTTTGTAACAGACAACTATTTTTGGAACTTTGGGGAAGATGATTCGTTCTAAATCCCAGATGTAATCTACCTATATATACTATTACAAAGATAAATAAAAAAAGGATGGACCGAAGAGGGGCCTACCCTCGTAGCAGGAAGACTTTGTAAATCCATGGAGCTAAAGTGAATATACAATGTAGAATCATTTTGAACTGTTTATGAAAAGATTCTAATGGTTGTGATATGAGTTGTTTTTTCTATCATAGTGTGTATTTCTTATGTCTTTGAAATCCCATTTATATTTTCCTCTTTTAAATTAGAGAGTTAAGAGTCCGTAATTCGTCTTATGATGCTCTTGAATTAGAAATTTAAATGATGTAATTCTCTTCTTAACCCATTCATAATTCATTTTGATATGCTCTGATGCAGTTATTTGTTTCCCTTTTCCTCTTTCACCATGCGCATTTCAATTTTAAAAACTCAGACTCATTGCCTCATTTAGCCTTTCTCCTCTATATAGTTCTAATGGCCTACCACTGCTTTATCCATTTTTGAATCCATAGCCCCAAATGTCACCCCCTTTTCCTTCGCCATCAACTATATAAAACCCCTGAACAAACTGAATCTAGCCACCGATTTCCAAAGAAATATCAAGTGACGCGAGAGAGCCCTCTCTGAGTTGAGCATGCTAGTACCCATCTCTAAAGTAGGTTGAGACAATTACCTCTGTCATTTTTCTATCAGTTAGACAAATTTGTAGAGTGATAAGACATCCCACTGAGTGTCCATTACTACAGAAGTATCTGAGTACACAAAGGAACTTTTTTTGCAATTTTTGCAAGTCTGTGGGACATGAAGAGAAGGATTGTCGTGCATTCAACTTAATGAGGGAAAACACATTAGATATGTACATGATTTAGGAGGATAATGTTGCAGCAGAATGGGGTGGTGCACAATACAAAAATCAAATAGGTTTCAATCAAGGGAACATAGGAAACTTTGGTAGAGGTCGAGGCAGAGGAAATTTTTGTAGAGGAGGAAGAGGACCGGTAATATGTTATAACTATAATCAACTGGGACACTTGGCCCGCGACTGCTTGAATCCGTGTACAACGTGCACATACTATAGAGCACTGGATCATGTGATAGAATATTTTCCTCAACCAGTTGCTAAATGACAAGCCAAAGGTAACCAAAACCAGAATCAAAATCATAATGTGTAGAAGATATCAGCTGAAAAATGAAATGAAGGACCAAGACTAGCAGTTGTTACATGTAGAGGAGCTAGAAAAGGAGATGATATGAAAAATGGAGGAAATAAGACTAAGCAATTGGTAAGGAATTCAATAGGGCCTATGCCAACCTTTGATCCTTAGCAGGTGTTGACAGGATATTTCCCCCATGACTTTGGGTCAAGTCACAACAGATCGAGACTGGATTGAGAAGACTGAAATATTCCCTCACAAAAAAATAAACAAACTGAAAAATAACTACTTTTCACTAGGAGAGTGTAGGGAAAGAGAGAAGGATAAAGTATGCCTCTTAAACCCCTTGTTCAATGTCGATCCTTGCTCTTGTTTTTTGAAGCACTCCTAACCTTTGTCGAAACAATCCTGTAAAATGAAATTAAGACAAATGTTGCATGTAAGTAGTTACATCATCAAGTAGCATATATATCATGTGTTATATCCAAAGAAAGTATGAGACTGATATCATACAATATTGCAATGAACACCAAATAGGAGGGAAAGATAACTCTTCTATTAATACAAAATATCAAATTTAGTTACAATCTGACTCGCTTCTGGCATTTCTTCAAAGCCAACCACATAGGTTCCTCCACGGATCCTTCAAGCATCTACTCAACAATTAGGCTCTTCCTTGGATAGCCCGATAAGGATAAGGAGACACCTTATGACTATATAAAAAGGAAGAAACACCAGAAAGGGAGTCTCTAGGTTAGGGGATGATACTCAGAGGAAAAAGGAATAGGGAAGATTGCTAGATCTCAACAACATAACCTTGCACCAAAATACCTTTTTTCAATATATCCCTCAATGGTGCTTTTATATCTTCCCCAAAGGGGTTAGGGAAGTTGGAATCCATTTTGTACGGGCATGGGGATGTTGGGAAATGATCCCAACCGAAAAACCCATCCGAAAATTTGGAATTATTTTATTTTTTATTACTTTTGAGGGCATCCACAAGTTTTACACTGACAAGTCATGGATGTCTGTGCTTTGCATCAAAGGATATCACAGATATGTGAAAAATACATGTTTTTTTATATGAATTGCATGAGGCAAGTTGGGAATTTGTCTAGCAAGACAAAGGAAAGGGTTAGGCCATGGCACAAATTCATATGTGTGGCATTTTGTGCTAAAAGAGAAGGAAAGGGAGACATATTAGAGAGAAAGGAAATAAGTACATGGACAGGATTGGGGAGCATCAACATCATCTGCGCCTCATGTAGAAGATCACGTTGTGCTAGAGAATCCAATTGGAAAGATAAGCATGCTAACAAAATTATTGAGGAGTTATGTAGAGATAATGAAAAATGAAATTGTGCTCAGTACATTATATGACACAATTGATCATTATACAAGAGGAAGGGAAACTTCTATCGCACAAAGGATGGTAAATAAGGTATTGCAAAGGAAGATAACCAATGGAGAATTTAGATTCAATCCATAGATTAGGGAGTATGATGTGGATAATGTCATCTTGGAATTGGGATCTGACGTGAATGTTTTACCTAAGAAAACATGGGAGATGATGGGAAAACCCAAGTTAGTGTGGTCTCTTGTTCAGTTAAGGCTAACGAATCAACAAAAAATTGTCTCGATTGGTCGTTTGACATGAGTACCAATGAACATAGATGGGGTGCACAATATGGCAGAGTTTAAAGTTATTGAGATTGTGGACAACAGTCAATGATATCCAACACTAATGGGACTAGAATGTGTGTTTGATAACCAAGAAATCATCAACTTGAATAGGATGGAGACGATATTTGAGTTTGGATAATTGAAAGTTACTACACCCTTGGACCCATCAGAAGGAAAGAGATACATAGAGCCAACAAGAGGGAATGACTACGTGGCTGGAGGATTATATCAACCTAACTGTGGATGGTGTGCTGAGATGGAGAAGTATTAGTTCATGTGCAACAGATTCAAAATAAGGTCTAGATCATTGGCAACAGAGGATGCATGAAGTGTCAACTAGATGATGTGCACACATAAATCAATCCGTGTGCTGGATTGGATCGAAGATGTGTGATCCACCCAGGTATGAAAAATTAAATGATATAAGCATGTTTGTAAAGACATTTGATTTGAAGGTACCCGAACAAAAAATATTGTTAGCACTATATGTTGTCCTAAAAGCAACCCC